>CAUYSK010010845.1:0-13195 GCA_963575035.1 Avahi laniger
CCATCAAATTGGTACTAACTGATCAACACTAGGGTGATCACATGGCAGAAATACTCTCCAGGGATTAGGGGGATGGGGGGTGAATCTACAACTAAAGGACACGGGGAGCACTAAAGGGAGGGAAGGGCATGCCTTTAACCTGCATTTGGGGAAGGCAAAGACATAAAGTGTAACTAGAATGTTTGTACCCTCACAATACCTTGGAATAATAATTAAAAAAATAAAATAAAAATAAAAAAATAAAAAAATAAAAAAAAAAAAACCGAAGCATGAAACCTTAAGAATTCTAAATGATGATATTGGGAAGACCCTTTCAGACATCAGCCTAGGCAAGGAATTCTTGAAGAAGAACCACAAAGCAATTGCCGCAGCAACAAAAATAAGTGGGATCTAATCAAATTAAAAAGCTTCTGCACTGCCAAGGAAACTATCATTAGAGTGAATAGACAGCCCACAGAATGGGGAAAAAATATTTGCTCTCTACACATCTGATAAAGGGCTGATAACCAGAATCTATCTAGAACTCAAAAAAAATCAACAAGAAAACATCAAACAACCCCATCAACAAATGGGCAAAGAAAATGAACAGAAACTTTTCAAAAGAATACAGAATAATGGCCAGCAAAAATATAAAAAAATGCTCAACATCTCTAATCATTATGGAAATGCACAGTGAGATATCACCTAACCACAGTTAGATTGGCCTCTATCAAAAAATCCCAAAACAACAAATGCTGGCGAGGATGTGGAGAGTCAGGAACACTGTTACACTGCTGGTGGGACTGAAAATTAGTGCAACCTCTGTGAAAAAGAATTTGTAGATACCTCAGAGAGCTAAAAATAGAAATATCATTCGATCCAGGAATAGCACTATTAGGCATCTACCCAAAAGAGCACAAAACATTCTACGATAAAGACATCTGCACCCGAATGTTTATGGCAGCACAATTCACTATTGCAAGGATGTGGAAACAACCCAAGTGCCCGTCAATCTATGAGTGGAATATTAAAATTTGGTATATGTTTACAATGGAATATTACTCAATCATAAGAAATGACAGTGATCTAGCATCTCTTATACTTTCCTGGATTAAACTTAAGCCCATTATCCAAAGTGAGGTACCACAATAGCAGAAGAACGGGATCCACTTGTACTCGCCATCAAATTGGTACTAACTGATCAACACTAGGTTGATCACATGCCAGAAATACTCTCTAGGGATTAGGGGGATGGGGGTGCAAATCTACAACTAAAGGACACAGGGAGCACTAAAGGGAGGGAAGGGCATGTCTTTAACCTGCATTTGGGTGAGGCAAAGACATAAAGTGTAACTAGAATGTTTGTACCCTTACAATATCTTGGAATAACAATAAAAAAAATAAAAAATTAAAAAAAAACCTATATGTGTTATCTGGGAAAAAGTATCTCTCAAGACAAGGTAAACATGACAGAGATGCCAACATCCCTAGCTTCTCATAGTCCCATGATGACACACACCAGGGCATCTATTAAATCAAGCATGGTTTCCATTTCAGTGAAGAGATCATTGTTCTCATAAGTTTCCCATCTTATAGGGAAAATTATCAAAAATAATTATTGTCATTGGAAGAGTAAACAAGCTGCCGGGAAGCCTCTATGTGTGGTGTTAGCTGTTTAAGGAGACTAATGGGAATGTCAGTTGTCCTGCTCTTAGAGATTTTCAGGTCTATAGAATGTTGTGGTCATCCCTCCTAGAAGGAGAATGTTTCATTCCCTTGAGAAGCTGAGCTTGAGTACATTCCCTCTCTCTGAGAGAATAGAGTCCCACCTAGCACGTATCTAGGCAATCCAGAGTGAGTTTCTCGGATCATTTTCAGGCAATTTTACTCTCTGTTTTAACATTCTTTTATAAGAACACAACACAGAGGAAATCCTACATACTATATATGCATAAATATATAAAATAACATCACAATTATATAGACATAGCTATAATATGTGCTTATCACATGTATAGAATATATGTTCATATATGTATATATGTCATGAGCATAATATATGTGTAATATAATTGTGCATGTGTACATATTCATATAATATACCAATAAACAGTTTACTGGAAACAAATTTTATATTTGCATTTCATTGACGACTGCATGAATGGACATGATGTAAACTAGGGAATCAAATATCTCAAGTTTGAATACTGACTCTGGCTTTAAAAGTATGACTTGGGCAACTTATTTTTTCCTAAGCCTCAAATTAATGATAAAGTAATTATCATTATAACTTATTTGAAGACTTGAGGTCTCAAGACAGTAACTGTAAAGCACTTAGTGTGATCCCATGCTGTAGACACTAACATTCTCAAGTTACTATTGAAATAGATACTTCATGGGGTTGTTAAATTTAACATGGAACTAATTTCACTTAGTAATTTATTAAAGAAATATTTAATCTATAATATTGCATGTTACCTGGAAATACAGAGCTAAAAAAGCCACGGCCCTAGCTTCACTGGGCTTACTCTCTAGGGACAGGATCATGAGAAATAAGGACATAATTCTATAACTAGTGAATAGAAGTATGAGATAATGATTTAAATCTGCCTGTCCTGTAGGTTTTTCTCTTATTTTTAAAATTTATTTATTTAGTATTATAATATTATTTTAATTGACACATAATAATTGTAAATATTTATGGGATACAGGGTAATATTTTGATACATGTGTACATTGTGTAATGATCACATCAGGATAATTAGCAAATCCATTACCTCAAATATGCATCATTTCTTTGTGTTGGGAACATTCAAAATTCTCCCTTCTAGCTATCTGAAAGTATACAATAAATTGTTGTTAACGATATGCACTCTACAATGCTATAGAACATTAGAATTTATTTCCCAGAGATTTTATTTTTTGCTTTTTTGCTATTGTTACTGTTGTTGTTTTTAACAGTGAGGATAGGTAGAATTAAAGTGAAGATAAATAGTGCTCTCTTGAATTACACAGGAATAAGTTCAAAAAGGCCTCATTCTAGACATGAGGATCTTTAGGTGCACAGAGGCTACTTTGAAGGTCCTCACCTAGAGAAGCATATGAATGGGCCAGCGAACCTAAGAGCTCACCTTCACATGAATCATTCAGGAAAAGAGGCTATCATTTTGCCTTTCTACGATTCCCTTTCAATGAGGGTCAAATGTTCAACTGGTTTTCCTTATTAAAGGTAAGAGAGAAGGACCCTCAGAGAATCACTTGTAAAGTTTTGGGGGACTTATAAGAAGGGGAGAACAATATCTCATTTCTGTTTGAGAGTGTGTCCAATCACTGTGTGTGATTGAATCAGAATGACAATGTGATTGCATTAATTGAGTACATAACCCACGATGGTTCCTCAGAGCACAATTAGAAGCATGTATTAGAAAAATTAAAATAGGTTTATGTTGATAACCCCAATGAATACAACCTGCTCAACCAAGCAGTTATAATACACTAAAGCAACTGCAAGGATAGAGAGATGCAGGGAGTGTTATTGGAGAACCATGGGATTAGGAAAGGCCTCCTAGGAGAATTAATGTCCATCCTAAATATTAAAACATGGGTAGCTCTTGTATTATCAAATTTGGCTTCAAAGAATATTGCAAATCATTTCAAGGAAAGAATGAGCTAAAGAACTGAGACCAGAAATCAGAATGTGATAAATTATGCTGTATATTTATTATTTGTGATATATTTTCTATTCACCTCAGTAAGGCAGAGATAAGAAAAATTAAGCATTTTTATACATCCATGAACAAAACAGAATTCTTTTTCTTCCACAAGGGATGAAGCACTTTACAGTGATATTCTTCTTGCTGTCAAGAGAACAATAAAACAGTAATGTTGCCCTAATATTTGTATAATAAGGGTGCTGTTGGAGTTGATATCAGATCTTATTGGAGTGGAGGCTTAAGAGATTTGCCAAAATGTTTTATTTACACTTCTTGTAGTTAGGTTGTGTAGTGATTTTGGTGGCTTTGAAGGATGAGGTCTTGTATAGGGCACCAATGAAGTTATAGGAAGCAAATAACCTTGCAAATCATCTATTTGCTGCTGACATTGAGAACAAGTTCTATATTATTTTTTATTCATTGTAAATGAATCCACTAAGCAGAGTAGGTGATGATACTTTGAAATGTATTAATGTATTAGCTGGCTCCTAATTAGTCTATGGATTTTTTCAAAAATAATTTTTGGTAACTAAAATGTGTCAAAGTCATGGTGATAAGCCTTGGTGATACAAGGTCAAACAATGTAGATACTACATTTACCTACAAAAAATTTGCAATTGAAATTCATCTGATTTATCTCAAGAAAGAAGTGAGAGAGACTTTCATCTTTCTTTGGAAACTTTCTCAACCATCATAATTTATCACTACCCCAAAGCACATATGTTTTGATTGATGTATTAATAACTTATGCCCTACCTCCGACTGAGGGAAAGTGCAGCTAAAGGAGAAGGTCTGTTTCTAACGTTTATCTTTAATAGGGAGACTATGCAATGTGTTAGTTGTTTATGCAGTACTGAGGGTCCGTTCAGATTTTAAATTCCTCTATATTTTTCCCTTGGTAGAAAGAAGTGTAGTACATGGTCTACTATTACAGTGAGTTAGCTTTGTTCAAAACAAGTGTGAATGTTCTTAGAGATCCATAAATATACATCAGTATTTCATATTTGTGAATATATGATTAGTGAAATGAAAAAAAGCAATGATTTCTATAGAGAAAACCCACTTAAGCAAATTGGTCTAGTTTTATTTTTCCCTCCTGGAAAACTATTTTAATGACATATCTAGAGATAGAGTGAGAGAGAGAACTAGCATTCTTTATATAAAATATCTGCATTCTAAGTCAAAATAAATTGAATTCGAAATAATTAATAGTGGTCTCTGTCTTTGGTAAAGTAAAATAGCATTACCACTAAAACTAACATCAGAGCATCAGTAAACACAACAGAAGAGAAATTTTTTTGTGGGTGAATGAGGCATGAAAAGACTTTATAAATTTAGCTAAATGCTCAGAGTATGAACCTACATGATCCATATAGCTGCCAAACTAAAGCCCAGTAAAGTTTCACTAAAATGTATGATTTCACCAAGAGATCCCTAAATTGGTGGAAATTGGAAAATTGACAATTTTCCTATCACCAAGTTATCCCTAAAAAAAAACTCTTTTCTAAAAAAAAAAAAAATGTTTAGGATTCTGAGAACATTCAGTTGCTTCTCTTCCAATTTTTAGTAACATGAAAACACGTTTATACTTTTGAGAGTATGCATATTTATTTGGCCAAAAGAGACTGTGAAAGAGAGATAAAATGTGTTTGCTTTGCATATTTATGAAATAAAAAGAATTCTTCAATACATATTAGAATGTTTTTATTGCTGTTAAAAACAGAATAAGCTCAGGATGTTGCAGATATTACTAGAATTCTGCATAGTCACCTTTATTAGAAAAGCAATTGGAAAATAAAGTTTATCATTCATAACTTTAAAAAAAATTTTGTCATATCCAATATTCTCTCTGCAATATGTTTTCAGAAGCAAGGCAGGTACTAGGTAAAATTCAAAATTTGCCCTATATTTTTCTAAAGTTTTTGTGAAGAAAGTACAATTTAGTGAAATACTGTTTTCATATTTAAAATATTTAAATTGAGTATATTTATTCTCTTGTTTTCCTCTGATATAAACTATACTCAAATGTTATTAATAAGTACTACAAATATTTAATTTTACTAATGAACAAACCTACAGATGGGCTCAGTTAATATTTGAGTTCTTGAATCACTTTTTAAAGATCTAAATTGAAAAATGAAAGTGAAAAGCAATAGAAGGTAATTCATAGATCTCTATCAAGTTTGCTCTTTGAAATATGTTTACCAAGATGGACTATTACTGTATATAAAGTATTTTAACATAATGTAAACAGAATCTTGAAACATATAATTTATGATTTAGTGAAAGCCTTAACTAAAATGATAAGGCATTTGGGCTTAATTTTTTTTAGCAGAGAAGAGAAAGATCTCAGTGTTGAGGAAGGTGATCTTATCAACAGTGTGGAAAGTGGATTGTTGGGGCAGGAGGAGTGGATGCAAATTAAATATGAGAGACAACCCACAATAAGTTATTGCAATAGTCCAATGGAAAGAAAAGAACAGATGCAGAAGGATACAGACATAAAGGGACTAGCATCAGTAGAGCTGAAGCTGAATTGTAAGAGAGAAGGAGAAGGGAAGGACCATGCTGAGTTCCCAGCTTGAGTTACTTGAGGTAAGACATTCTCCAGGAGAATTCTTGAGCTGGCGTGTACATTGACACAGCTCTTGAGAAGGCTGGTGCTCATACTCCAACAATAGTAGCAGCAGTTGCACACACTGGTTTGAAGATACAGAGACAGGCTTAAAACTGAGAGATGAAGGCAAGCTATGTTTTTTTTAAGTTATGCACTTATTAAATCATAATTATATTCCAGGGAAAGCAGAGGAAATATAGAATTTGAGGTGGTGAGTGGTGGGAACAAGCATGGAGACAAAACAAATACTATTAGAAGCCTGTCTTCTTTTGATTAAAAACATTAAGTAAAATCCAAGAATATGTTGTACATATTATCCTGGGAAATTAGTCTCAAATAGAGGCTGACTTCACAAGCCTTCCACCAGCATGTGCCTTTGTATATAATTTGAAAATCAACTTCTGAGGTCAGAAACACCATTAAAATTTTCACTGGGGGATCTTTGAATATTGCTTTTAGTCATCTCCCCAATCACTGCTACTGTCCAATCAGAAATTCTACATTTGAGCAGTCACAGAGCACAGAAAAGAATCCAGCAGCATTTACCAGTATCAATTGCAAACTGGGAAAAATAGTGAGAAGCTTAAGTTATTTGAGGATACTTTTTGCCAGACATAGCTGGTAATTGGAATTTTTGAGAAATGTGAAATATATGTACAGCATTTAAGCTTCAGCCTATTTTTCTTGTTTTAAATGAGTTAACCTCATGCAGTTATAAATGATCTTCTGAATTACATGACATGGCGGTTGTGCATCATTTCTCAAATATTAAATGAGTTATATTCATATTTAGATCTTAATCAATTGAAATTTTGTATTTCTTTATGGAGTCAAGTAGGCATTTATTATCATTTCTTTCTCTATAGGTAACCTATTTTCCAGTACTATTTATTCAATATAAAAGGAGAAGTCATTTACTCACTGGTTTGAAGGGCCACTTCTGTCCTGTATCAAATTCAATATATGCAGAACTGCCATTCTAGTCCATTTATCTATTTGTCTAGTTTTGTGCCAGAAAGCACATTGTATTAATATTAATTAGCATCTATTTTTAAGATGATTGTGATATTTTGGTAGGGTGATTCTCTCTAATATTTTTCTTCTTCAATGTTAGAAAAATTACAAAATAAATGTATCACGAAGAATGAAACTTGCCTGTCTTGACATTAAACTAGAATAAGAATAAGAAAAATTTTTCCTACATAATTTATATACACAAGTTCTCACACAAGTTTAAATGATTGAATTCAAGTACCTTAGTGGTGCAAAAAGCTAAAGTTGAGAATTTGATTTAAAGTTGTTCTGGATTGCTATTTCTTATAGGGCATTGTCAGAAGCAAGTGCAAACATTCCAAGATGTAAGAAATTGAGTATAAATAATTTCCAGAGATAAAGAGTCAAGAAAAATTAGTGGGTCACAGTTTAAAAATAATCACATAATAAAAGAAAACAAGCCACCATGTGTGGAAGTTATTTAAAACAATAATTAGTCTTGCTAGACTCATCAGGATTTCACAAAATTTGAATTATCAAACTTGGAATATATTCAAAAAATAAAATTTTGTATTAGATATATTAAAAATGCATTTCAAAAATCTTAAAAATGTAAGAAAACAACAAAAGATCATTAAAAACTAATCATTTCTTTGTGATAGGAATGTTTAAAATTTATCAGAGATAAAAATATAAAAATTCAAATTAAAAATGAAATGGATGAATTTCACAAAATGTTAGAGACAAGTAAAAAGAGAGTTAACAAATAGACAATACAGCTGAAGATATTTTCCAGAATAGATCTCAGAGATTAAAATATATGGAGAATACAAAAGAGAGATTTAGAAATTTGTAAGAAAAAGTGAGAAAGATTAGCACACAGCTTGTCAGGGTTCAAGAAATATATAAAAAAGATAATTAGAAAGAAATATTGTTTATTTAAAGGAATAATGGATTATAATTATCCTTTCATGGAAAACAGAATAGAATGCACAGGTCATGTTTAAGAAATGGTTTATAGCCTCATTTGGCTTTCAGAAATATAATTTATAGACTTTTATTTCTTTAACTTACTAATTACAGAAATGTTTGTCATACTTTTATTTGGCATGAGACAGTTTTGTAACACTCAAATGTTTTATTGAAACAGACATTTTCCATAAGATTACAGAAAGTCCTGGTGATGACAAAAATATATAAAACTTGCAAAGAGAAGACTAAGCAGGTGGACAAATTCATTACTTGAGTTCAAATATATGTATAGTCTATTTCTTGTTGTTTTGAATCACAGTCCTGATATGAATGCTTACTGTGAAGGAATCAAGAAGTCATTGAATTTATTCCATTGGTCACTAAAAAATTCAGTTTTCATTCTCTAGAATCTAACTGAACCTGAACCTTGTGATGACCAAAAATTTAAAAGACATGTTGACAGTAGGAATTATATTAATTTACTCAAATATACAATGTGTTTGTTTCAAAATAATACGTGTAAGTTGATGACCACTTCCAAGTGGGATAGAGAACTTCATGAAAAGGAGTATTATAGAGAGGAGAGTCCAGGTTTAAACCACAAATGACTCCAATATGTACAAGTGGAGCTAAGGTGAAGAAGACCACAAGGGAGACCATAAAAGAGAATCAGTGAGGTAAGGGAAAAAAGCAAGATCTTTTAGAATCTTGGAAGCCAGGAGAGAAGAGAATTTTAAGAATATGGGTGTGGCTGATTTGGTAAGAAATTGAGTAAGATGAGTACAGAAATATCATGAAAAATATTGATAACCTTAACAGAAACATGTTTAATGGAGTAGAAGGAAAATAGTAAGATTGAGTTGGATCAAAGTGTATAACTGGAAACAAAAAATTAGAGGGCGCTTGTGCAGACAAAGTTTCTGAGTAGTTGGCTCTCAAAGAGATCAGGGATATGACCAAATAGAGATGGTGTGGAATTGGATGCTTTCCAGTATTATTTTTTCTTTTACCTCTTTTTACGTAATGGTTGAAGACACTAGAAGATGCTGACTGATATGATTACCATAGAAGAGAAGGAAAAAAAGAAGAATTAAAGAGGCAAAGTTTTGGGGAGAGTCAAGAAGATGGACTTCAGAGAATATGACTGATCTTTGGTAGATAGAAAGCCATTCGTATTATAAGAAAAATAGTGATGGGAAAGATGGACTTATCTAGATAAGGTTGCAGGTTTCTTGAGGAAGAGATTAAGGCAGTGAAAATATTAGGTGAATTCATCAGCTGGAAGTGAGCATTGAGAAAAACGATATGAGAGATTTGAGCAAAGGAGATATTCTAAGAAATATCCCCAGATGGCTTTGGCTACCCACATCTTCCCTCCTTTGTCACCTGTAGTTCTCAGAATAACCATAGAATGTGCTGGAAATGCAACATCCTAAGATAAGGAAGGACTGACCAGACAATCCAGGCTCTGTTCTCCTCTCTTCTAGAATAGGATGCCCTGCAGTGCTTTAGCATAGCAATCTCAGGAGTCCTTAGGGTAGAAAAGCCTCAGTGGAAAGTCTTTTTGGGTCTTTCACCTATAGTACAAAGTGGAGTATGTACAAACTAGACTATCGCCCCTGGGAGCTTTCCTGAGCCTTGGGGGATTGGCTCACCAAGAATCCTAGACTTCTATTGTCTGTTGCTGCCTATCTTTGAGTAATAAAATTGTTTCTCTTAATTTGTGTGAGTATTTTGTCTCACTGGACTCATGCAAGTGGTAGAGTACTTGATACATGGTGAACCTACAGTAATTGGTGCACAGTGAACTTGCTTCACATAGAGGGGTTGAGCTTAGAGTACCAATTCGAGGGTTTTTGTTTCTCGGGTTTTTTTTTTTTTTTTTTTAGACAGAGTCTCACTGTGTTGTCTGGGCTATATTTCTGTGGTGTCATCTTCGCTCACAGCAACCACAAACACCTGGGCTCAAGCAATCCTCCTGCCTCAGCCTCCCGAGTAACTGGGACTACAGGCATGCGCCACCATGCCTGGCTAATTTTTTTTTCTATATATTTTTAGTTGTCCAATTAATTTCTTTCTATTTTTAGTAGAGACGGAGTCTCGCTCTTGTTCAGGCTGGTCTCGAACTCCTGAGCTTAAACAATCCGCCCGCTTCGGCCTCCCAGAGAGCTAGGATTACAGGCGTGAGCCACCGCGTCCAGCCTCTCGGGTTTTTTAAAATCACAAATGTAAGTGAAACAAATAACTCGATTTATTTAATTTTTCTGTAATAATGGTCAACTCTGCTGATTTAACCATTGCCCCTAAGAATTGAAGAATTTATCTAGTGTTGGTATTTATGTGAAGAGGGAATTAACAGAGATAAATTACAATGGATCAGTATAGTATTTTCTTTGCTCAAGGGAAAAAACCAGGAGAGAGTAGACTGCTAGCGAGGAAGTTGTGAGGTTACAGATGAAGTAGATCATTTTTCATTGAGTGCTATTTGAATAAATGGTTTCCAATTTATATTAAAGAAACATTATAGCTGTTAATAAAGAATCAATGAAAATTATGAATAACAGGATTACTAGGTGAGTTTATCTGAGTTTGAAAATAAGCGTGGCCTGATAATACATTTACTCATTCATTATTGTTTTGTGACATATTCCAGAAAGTCCAGAAGAGCAAGATCAAATAAATTTCCATAATTTGTTTTGGAAGCTATGAAGTATATCAAATTGGCAAAAGAAAAATTGGTAAAGTTTAAATTTAATGGCTGGTTGTAAGGTAATAACTTGGAAAAGAGACAGGTGATACCAGATTTAAGTGGTGGAAAGAACATGGTAGGACTTGGACAGCTAAAGATAGCCATCTTAATAAAGATAATGATCTGGTTCAGTAGAAATTTAGAAGTCGGAGATATAAAACATTAGGAGGCACAGTCATAGAGTGGGATTTAAGAGTGGGTTATCCTAAAAAAGGTTTCAATTGATGATTAAATCTATACTATTAATGTTACCATTTATGTGAGTGACTGCAACTGACTAGTATGGAGGTCAGTGTTCCTAAGAAGTTGAAGACAACTAGAGCAGAGTCAGAGGAATGCCAAATACACAAAGAAAAACCACATATACTGCACATTTTTTGCAGTAATAAGAAATTTCTCACATTATTTTTACTGCTAACTGGGTGACAAAAGTTAAATAACTCATTTATTTTCCTAAACTTTTGATTAATTTCCTTACTGGAGGCTACCACAAAGAAAATTGACAATTTTAGAATTTGAGGTAAAGGTCAATCACATATTAAATGTCAATTCTGGGACAAGAAATTGAATCTTGACAGCAGAATAGATTCAAGAACTATCAACTTTGCTTCCTGCTAAATCAGCCTAACTACAGATCCCCCCTGAAAATAATTTTTAGCTATAGTAATTATCTAAAATAGGTAAATGGAAATAGATCTTTGCTTCAAGAAATTTTTAAAGCTGCCCCGAGACAGAGTACGAAAGTGTGTGTGTGTGTGTGTGTGTGTGTGTGTGTGTGTGTATGACTTCACGTATTAATACTTAGGATTGACTTTGAGTATTAGGATACATGTTGCAGGCAGTGAAATCTGAATGATTCTCAATACTACAAGACAATTTTTATGTCTTTTTAAAATTATTGTCTGAAGAAAGATGTCAAGGAAATAAACATTTGCTTTGAACAAATACAACATTTGCAAAATCCTTGCTACAAAGTTAAATTAAACAGATTCATTATTTGTTTTTTAAAATATTTATTACACTATTCCTTTAAATGTCAAATCTCTTCATTGAGTTTTAGTGATTGGATAAATTTTGAAAATCACAATTATTTTGTAAATCAGGTTACCAATGCATGTTAACAAAATGAACCTGAAGGAAAATAAATAAAATGAAATATAGTTCCTTCAAAGAAATAAACAAAAACTTAGCAATCAGAAAAGCAGAAATATTGAGAAAAGGAAATTTTATACATTGAAAAAAAAATAATACATAGGCTTAAGGATCTAGAAATAATGCATAGATTGTCAATAAGGTAGTTGATAGGAGAAACATAATTGATAAGAAATCATGAAAAATTACTTTTGAAAAATATGCTATAATAATATATATGATACATAATAATATATGTTCATTTAAAACAAACTTGTAATGGTTAATTTTAGTGTTAATGACTGGGTTAAGGAATGTCTGGATAGCTGGTAAAACGTTATTTCTGGGTGTGTCTGTGATAGTGTTTCAGGAAAAGATTAGCATTTGAATTAGTAGGCTGAGTAAAGAAAATCCAGTCACCTCTTGAGAGTTTTGTTAGAACAAAAGGTAGAGAAAGGGAAAATTCTCTCTCTCTCTTGTTTGACCTGGGACATTGATTGTCTCCTGCCCTTGGACATCAAAGCTTATGGTTTGAGTCTGGGACTTAACGCCAGTGTTTTCCCCAAACTCCCATGATTTTGTGGTCTTTGGCCTAAGACCAGGACTTACACCATTGGCTCTCCTGGTTCTCAGGCTCCCAGGTTTAGAATGTACTACACAACTGCATCTGTCCTGGATCTCCAGCTTGCAGATGGCATCTCCTGAGACTTGTAGAATGGCCTCCATAATCACATCAGCCAATTCTTATAAAAAAATATCCTCTTATATACCTGTACATATTCTATTGGTTCCGTTTCTCTGGAGAACCCTGAATAAAATAATACAAATTCATATTTAATATGTGTTGAAATATGGAGTATTGTTTTAAAATAAGCATGTATAATGTTTTCTGTGAATTCAACAGAGATAATAAAAATTAGCAAGTTTGGTAGTTTCAAAGTCTCCTAAATTCAAGAAAAAGAATAATTATGAGAGGAAGCGGAAGGATGTGATAGCTAGAGAGACAAAAGCTTTTCCAGTTAAAATCTAGGAATTCTTAGC
>CAUYSK010010847.1:0-24940 GCA_963575035.1 Avahi laniger
TACAGACCAATATCCCTTATGAATATAGATGCAAAAATTCTCAACAAAATTCTAGCTAACCGAATCCAGGTGCTTATTAAGAAAATAATCCATCATGACCAAGTGGGCTTCATCCCAGAGATGCAGGGATGGTTCAACATACGCAAATCTATAAACGTAATTCACCACATAAGCGGAAGCAAAAACAAAAACCATATGATTCTCTCAATAGATGCAGAAAAAGCATTTGACAAAATTTAACACCCTTTTATGATAAGAGCGCTTAATAAAATAGGCATAGATGGGGCTTACCTAAAAATGAGACAAGACATTTATGACAAACCCACAGCCAACATCATACTGAATGGGGAAAAATTGAAAGCATTCCCATTTAGAACTGGAACCAGACAAGGTTGCCCACTATCTCCACTTCTATTCAACATAGTGCAGAACTCTTTTCCATGGGAGACAGATCTTTCCCCCTTTCCTCCCCTCTCATCCCAGCTTCCTTGTTGCTTCCTCAGACCTGAATTGAAATCAAGTTCTCTTCTGTTTATCAAGTGATAGAGCAATCTCTAATAGCTTTTTGGCCAGTTGTTTTATTTGGATTGTGGATGTTTATTTTAATGGGACCTGATGTGGAGTTGGAATTAATGAGGATGCAAGCTGACATGTGATTTATAAGCAGGGAGCAGGACACATTTGATAAATAACTAATGGAGGCTACTGGGACCGGTGGCTTTGGGTCCTGGGCTAGCTGCTGGGAGGCAGAGGTCCGAGCAGCTCACTGTAGTCCCACACCACTGAGCAAAGGGCTGTTTCTTGAGAAGTGCTGGACACATTGCACTTCCACAAGGCTTCTCCCTTCCAACTGTGGAAGGACGAGTCTATTTGCACAGGAATTTAGCAAGCCATGGGCCACTTCCGCTGCAGCATCCACAGTCAGCCGTCTGAGGAGATTTCTCCAGCCAGGCAGAGCTCTTATTTGCCACCCTTGACTTTAATCAATCAAGGAAAAATCGGAAACTGTTGCAAAGTGATGAATGTCAATTTATAGATGTGGTATTGGTTTTGGAGATCAGAATGTCCCACTTCTTTATTTGGGGTTGTTCTACAGGTAGGTTGGTTTGCACCTCAGCAGTACCTGTTGCAGTTCAAAGTGTACTTTGCCTCTTTCTGATTTGCAGACATCGCTTCTGACATCCCCACAGTATGGGCACTAAACCAGTCAGGCCAGAGGCCTTGAGGCTAAAGACCTAAGCCCTAAAAACTGCCAAGATGCCAAATCCTTTTCACTTTTTGAGGGTCAGTGAAATCATTTATACAAAAAACAATCATTACCTCTTTTGCTTGTCCCCAAGTTGCTTCACATAGCAAATTAGTGGCCTTTTAATTGCCTTAGATGAATGGTGACTGCAGGTATCTTGTGGACTCCCTTTCACTCTGGACTGGATAGGAAGGTGAAGTTGGCTGATGGCCCATGGACCTTCCTGGCTTTTAACCCCAAGTTGGACCCCAAGCCTTCCCTTGAGTGAGGCAGGCAGCAGACAGCAGGGCCTATCACACTTGCCTGAACACCAGGCCAACCAGGAGAACCAAAGATGGGCCCTAGTATCCATGTCTCCTTTTGCCGCATTTAAAGCAGGGTCCCCCAAGATTTCTCATGTTACATTGGTAGAGATCATGGAACTGATTTGCACAGGAAGCTCATGGCTGGGAGCCAGTGATGCCACCTCTGGAGCCACCCATATTTCTGCATGTCCAAATGGTGTGTTCTGTTGGAGAGACAGGTTTGGGGATTGAGGGAGCCATATGCATGTGGGTAGTGCTAGAATTTTCCAGAAGAAATAAGAATACCTCCCAAAATATTAGTGTTTGACTCTATAATCCATTTTCTCCATTTTCAATATCAATTTTGACAAGAAAGATTTGTTTATGCTCTTACATGACTCAGCTTCAGTAAATTAGACCTGTCAAAGTGACTTTTTCAGCACAATGGAGTTTGCTGTATTTTGGACACCTGTTCTGTGAGGAGGGGACTGTTGTATGTAAATAGCTGAAAAGCCAGATATTAAGATGTATGATCAGTCCTGTCTTCTAAGTGGTGTTTGGCTGTGTGGATGATGGGTTTCTTGTGGGGATTGGAGCCTGGACTCTCCCTACTTCCCCCTGTGGATGGCCCACCACCGTGGTCCCAGGGAGCCCTCTTGTCCCCTTGCTCCAGCCTCCTCACTGGTTTCTTTCTGTTCAGACTGGCACTCCAAGAGCAAGGTTCCTTGAGCCCACATCTGGCTGTGCTACTTCCCTGCCTGGAACCCCTCTACTGTTTCCCACCATCTACGGGGTAAAGGGCAAACCGGCCACAGAAGGTCCTGCCTGACTCAGTCCCCACCCTCTCATCAGTCAGGCCATGCCCCCTCCTTCTTCACCACTAATTCCAGCAGGCACTTGCCTTGGCTAGAGTCACTCGTGGGGCTGGCCCAACTGAGCACCCCCTGATATCACATGTGCCCTGCAGGAGCACATGGGATCCTGGCCCTTCTCCATCTTGTCCTCCAGGAAGGGGACCCGATCTAATTACAACAGGCCAGGAGCAAAGTTGGATGTCCCTCTCAGCTCTTTCACAATCTCCCCTTTATTTGTCATTACATTTTTGATCAGAACTGTGTGACAGTCCT
This sequence comes from Avahi laniger, assembly GCA_963575035.1. Classification (NCBI taxonomy): domain Eukaryota; kingdom Metazoa; phylum Chordata; class Mammalia; order Primates; family Indriidae; genus Avahi; species Avahi laniger. The sequence continues at coordinate 2,658 of CAUYSK010010847.1, forward strand.
GAAGCAGTGAGCATAGGAAAAAGAGCCCTGGAGTTGAAGTCAGAATCCCCTGTTCTAGCTCTCACTCTGCAACTAACTCTTGGAGGCTGGGAGTAGTCAGGGGGACAACGGTCCCATTAATTCCTTTCTCTGTGGGTCTGTTTCCTGATCTGTGAAGTCAGAGCACAATAGCACTTACCTATAGGGGCCGTTGCTCTCTCCTTTTCCTGGACCGTTTGGGAGAATAATTGCTGAGGCTCAGGGATATTTTTTCCACTTATTTTATATTACACTTTTGTTAATTCAGCTCCTGCCTGTACACACAGTGAGAGCATCTTGTGTCATTGCAAATCCTTTTGATTCATCACACACTGGACCAGACACGCCATCATTTTAGTACAGTCCCTTGGCAAGAGATCTGGCTCCCTCCCATGACCCACAACTATTGGGACACTATGGGAGGTCCTTTCTTCAAGGTGTATGGACTGGCCTGCTCCGTGGGAGATGTGGCTGGGATATTCAAGGCTGGAAGTCTCCTGGGACAGCACAGGCACATGTGTGGACATGGCTTGTTCCCCTCCCTCTCCTGGCCCCCTGGTGTGCTTGGCAGGGACTCAAAATTTAGAAGACAGTGGACTGAGCTAAGCAGGCAGACCCAGCCTGCTTGGTGGAACATTCCAAAGTCAGGCTCGAGGTCAATTGCTTATGGGTCCATGGGCTTCAAATCACTCCCTCCCTTAATTAAGTTCTGCCTCCTCTACTGTCCACACAGCACTACGCTCCCAGCTTGCTCTGCCCTCCTCTGGGGTGCCACCGCCTTCTATCATTGCCCTTGGGCCAGCGGTACTGAGCTAGCTTGGGAGGAAACTGCTGGCCTCATGGGAGGTGCAGCATCGTAAAGGGGGAGCCAGGAAACCCCAGGGAAGGCTCCACTGGTGGAATGTGTATATGTAATAATATACAAACAAACATGCACAGAGGTGCACACACAAGCAGGCATGCATTCACACACACTCTCACATATGCTCACGTATGCATACTCCTGTACCCATCTGTTTTCACACATGCATGTACACATGTGCACACAGACCCTCATAAGCACACACAGTCACATGTGTTCATGTCCACAGCCAGCCTTATCTTTGCATCTCTGGGCCCTGTGGGCTGGCAGCCACCACCATCCCCACCCTTCAGTCCACCCTCCCCTGCCACAGCCCTCCAGTCTACAGCAGCAACTGATGTGATGGCCTCCTGATGTGATGGCAGACCCGATCCAAACAGGTCTGGCCTTAGGTTGGATTCCTGTCTGCTTCCTTTGGCCATTTATATTATCCTGCTTCTGCTGCCAAGCCAGGCCCCACTGGTGGAATCAGGGAACTGCTTGAATGGTCTGAGGTCATCTCACAGCCTCGCTAGCTGCTTGCACTTGTCCTTACATCGTTTGGTGTCACCTTTGAGCCCAGGTCCTTGAGGCTGCTGCAATGACCCTGGGCTGTTGGGAAGTCTTCCACCCTCATTCTTGCCTTCCAAACGAAGCCAAGAAGAGAAACAGTTCAGCAATTCCTAAGCCATTGTGTCACTCTTGGAAATGTAGTCAACATGCCCATTTGAACCCCCAATTCTTGGTCCTTTCCTTTTTGTATCTTGGAAAAACATTTCGGCTTCCAAGCAAAACATTTTTCTTGCAGCCATCTTTGTGAAGCATATATGGGCTTGGGTGTTTTTTCTTTTTTTTTTTTTGGTTTTGTTTTGATTAGTTTGTTCTACCTTACCCCTGCCCCTCAAACTTATGGCAACATCCTCCACTTTTCTGGGGCTTTGGGAGAAATGTCACTGGAGGCCTGGGCATCATGGGAAGGATCGAGTGTGAGTTCCAATTCTGCCACATGTCATGTGGTTGCAGGCAAGCCAGGGAATAGACAGTAAGCACCCTCAAGGCCACTGGAGGACTGAGAGACAGAATTTGGGGGAAGTTCATGTTTTAAACCAGAAGTCACCGCACAGTTTGTGGTTGTCATTGTCGCTAATAATAATGCTCACTTGAGGTGAGGTGACTGTGTTTGGGGTCTGGCCTTTTGGGGCTTGTCAGGATAAGCCTTCCTTCCGCCACCCTCATGCAGAAAGGACTCATTTTTGCCTGAGTATTGTCTCATTTGAGTGTGCTGCCCAGGAATCCTGACCTGGACAGATAAACACTCTGACTTTCCAAACTTGAGACTGGTGTCGCAGGGTACAGTGAGAAGCCGAGTTCCACTCCAGTGGGTGCCTAGCTGCTTCCAGCCCATTTAGCCCTGTGCTGGCCCAGGCTCTTCTGGGGACCCTCTGTGGGAATCTGGGAGACACACTAAGACCACAAAGCCCCAGCCAGCCCCACCACCACCTGAGAAGACTGGTTTTGTCCAGTGTGCCTCTGGCTCTAAGAGCCAAGCCCCTGCCATCAGCTTTTGTTCTGTCTTGTGACTTCCTGTGCTAGTTGTCCCTAATCCTCAGCCCCATCTCCTCAGAGACAATGAGGCCTTCACCAAGAGTACTAGTCTCAGATCCGGCGTCCCCAGGGGGCTTGGCCCTCTGTCCAGCTTGCCGTGTGGTTCGATGGATATACATTTCTTATTTCTTTTTTGTGAAAGGCAATGAATGGTTTTAGATCCCTTTTAAAAGAGAATGTAAAAGAATTAAATTGTACTTTATTATGGATTTCAGAGGTATTTTGACACTTATTCCAGAAAATTCCTTCAGATGTTTAATACCCATCATATGGCTGTCATAGCATGGTGACTATCTTAGTTTGTTAGAGCTGCCATAGCAAAGTACCACAAATTGGGTGGTTCAAACACCAGAGATATATTATTTCCCAGTTCTGGAGGCTGGAAGTCCAAGATGGAGGTGTCGACAGGGTTGGTTCCTTCTGAGGGCTATGAGGAAAGGCTGCGTTCCAAGCCTCTCACCTGGGCATGTAGATGGCTGTCTTCTTCTTGTGTCTCTGCACATCATCTTTCCTCTGTGTGTGTCTCTGTGTACAAATGTCCCCTTTTTATAAGGACACCAATCATGCTGGATCAGGGCCCGCACTAATGACCTCGTTTTAACTTGATCACCTCTGTAAAGATCCTATCTTCAAATACAATCACACTCTGAGATAGATACAGAGGGTTAGGATTTCAACATGTATTTTGGGTGAGGAGGATGGAAGCCACAATTCAACCCATAGCAGTGGCTCTTAGAGCCTAGGTATCCTTGGCTTGGATGGAACCTTCCCTGGCTCAGGTACAGAAGGCTCACTCTCTCCCTGGGATCTCTGGTGTGTGGCCACTCCAGAAAAGGGAAAGGCAGCTCTACTGCCCTCGGGGCCTAAGAGGAGACTTGGGAGGCAGCTCTGAGGAAAGCACAGAGGTTCAACAAGGGGCTGGTGCCTTAGGTGGTGGGGGCCCTCGTCTCTTCTTGGGAATCAGGAAATGGCTCTGAGCAAGGACAAAGGACAGGAATTCAGTCTATGGGCAGTATAGGAAAGGGAATGGAATCAAGAGAAAGATGGGGGATACTGGGTCAAAAGTAGAAATTCAGGAAAATCAAAATTGGGACAGCACGGTTTTTTACCACACTGTTTCCCAAGGTGAGAATACAGAGTGAGTTTAAATGTAATCCCTTCTGATTTGAAATGCTTTGCCCACATTTGAAGGAAACTCACAACAGCTTGTTGGCGTTTCTGTGCTCTTTAGGCAAGGTGGGTGGATTTGGTTTGCATGAGTACTAGTCATGTTGGATGAAAGTCTCAATGCAGTGACTCCCTGTTGGGAAACAGCTGAGGAAGTGTCTCATCGGCAGTGCTGCTCCCACCAGGCGACACACCTGGTATCCCACCTGTTTCCCCCAGAGGAGACGTAGTTGTCCATATCCTCCTAATGACATAGGGAAACTTCAACGCCAGCTCTCCAAGGCCAACCCAGGCACAGCTAGCCCTACTTTCTTGGAAAAAAAAAAATCTCTTCTTTTTGTGACTTGAGTTTACAGTGTTGCTAGATTGTTACGCCCATATAATAGGACCCAAACCACAGAAGTAGCAACACTGAAATGTACTTTTTGCTTACTGCAAACAAATATGAAAATAAATTGAAAATGTCTCTCCAAACCTGTTCCACAGTAGTTGCAATGATGACTTTTCTTTCCCTTAATCAATAACAATTCTGAGATGTCCTCCTTGCCAAGAATTTGATCTAAATTCAGAAGATAGCCAGCTTCAGTAACAGCTGAGCTCTCACTTTAATGTTTATCTTGTTTCCGTTTCTTTCCCCTCTGGGAGCAACTCATTCAGAAGCTCTTCCAGTTTTCTTGAAAATGAGGCTGAATTTGCTCTGTCCCCTTCACTTCTGACCCATTCTGGCCATTTGGCATGGCATGTAAGATGAGCAAGGCCCCTACATGGCGCTTCAGAACCAAACCAGCAAGTATAGTCTTGCAGTGGCAAAGGGATGGCTCAGGATGGAGGATCTATGGGGGGCGCCTTTGGCAAAGCACCACCTTTAATGTGCCTTTGTGTCTGGCAGAGACTGGAGTGGCCTTAACATCCTTCAAACCACAAACACATACTTGTGCACATTCCGGGGGCAGACCCAGGCCACAGCAGCTCTGTGGTGGCAAAAGGCCTGACTCTCTGGCGGATGTGGACACTAGCTGCCCAATCTCATTAGCCAGGGCGATAAGACTTGCTAAAGACTAGTGTGGGCAGAGAAGCAGGAGTGACTGATACAGACAGGTATTTTTCATGTACTCCAGGTACTTTACAGATTGCAGCACAAGGCTGAGAGGAATGTGCTCATTCTCCCAATATCTAGTACTCTTTGCTAGTTCACCTTGACATTGGCCAGAGGCTAGGCTTTGAGCATAGCCCATTGGTGTCTTCTTGCTATCATTAGTGTACGGCTGTGGTTTCTCAACCTCAGGGTCCTGTTTGGGAACTCTTTTTTTTTTTTTGTTTTAAACACAAATGCTTCTTTTTTTAAGCAGGCCCCATCACAGCTTGCCCATTCTTGTGACAGGCAAACGGGTCCCCTGCTAGGAGGCACACACATACTTGTCAGTCAGTTCACTAACATTCGGCTTGTGGAGAATAAACTCCAAGTAGACACCCGCCCAGCTGGAGCAGCACTCTGTTTAAATGGACTCAGCTAATTTGTTGAGGCTGTGCTGTGATTGAACACGTGTGTTTTGAATGAGGTTTAATTTAAACTGAAATCTAATTTGTAATGTCTTGGGGGTAAGACTTTCAAAACTAAGGAGATAAACGGGGTGGTTCGTACTCTGTGTGAGGAATGGGATTGCTGCTCTGAGTGTTCTAGACTTGGGTGAGCTGTTTGTTGAAGGTGGCTGCCTCCCGATGGTTGCTTTGTTTTGTTTTCATTTATGTTCCACAGCAGATTGGGGTGAGTCTGCTTGCGTCGAAAAAGAGCAAATTGCTTTTGCCATCAGTCTATATCTTGCTTCCACCTGGTTGCCGTGACAGCAGCTGGTAGTCTTAAAGGTATATTCAGGTGCAGGGCATCAAAGATGGCTGGAACACTAGTAAGAAAAACAAAAAAAATGACAGAGAAAGGACTAAAAAAAGTCACTTTGCCTCAATTGTCACATTATTTTATTTCAGAAAATAAAGACAAGTTAATGTAACAGGCCATGGAGTTCTGATAGAGGGGACCCTAAGTACAATGAGGAAGCAAGAGCCTCATGGACGAAGGGGTCCCCGTTGGTGAAGCCCACCTCAAGACAACGGTGTGAGGCCACCAGCTCCTGCTATGGAAGTGAGGGTTGCTGTGGTGCGTGGGGCTTCTGTCCATAGCCCAGCAATAGCCATGAGCAGGCCCCTCAACTTCAAGGTCTGAGACACGGCCAGTCCCACTGGAGGGTTTTGCCTGTGCCAAGAGGCAGCAGCAGACAGATAGCACTAGGCTTCAGAATCATCTGGAACATCCACAAGAAGGGTCGGAACTGGTTGTTAGTGTCATCCCTTACCTCAAGTGTTTGGCTTCAATCATCTGCAGGTCCTCTGGGGAGGAATGACCTACAGGACTAGGCCTCAATTCTCCATCTCAAAGAGGCATACTGCTATTGAAAACATGTCTCTAAAGAACTCTGGAGAAACTGCCTAACTTCATGCTTAAGAATGTGTGTTCTGGAGCTAAACAGTCTTGGGCTGGAATTCCAGCTTCCTACTTCATGGCTGGGTGACTTGGGCAAGTCACTTAACCTCTCTGAGTCAGCACATCCTCTAGTGTAAAATCAGGGTAATCCCAGCACCCAGCTCTTCAGTATTGTTGTGAGCATTAAATACATATAACACCCTTCACACAATGCCTGATGTATGATTAGTACTTGATCAATGGTTGTCTCCAGCTGACTGGGTTGGGAGGAGGGTACCACAGTGAGCAGTAAGCCAGAGCACTTGATTTAGGAGGTTCTAGTCCTTTCTCTGTCACTTAGTAGCTGTGACCTCAGGCAATCATTTCCCCTCACTGATCCTCAGTTTCTTCCTCTGAAATGGCATGCTCGTCTTCCTCATTCACCCACGCCAGTCTGCCACTGGAGCTCTTCTAATAAGAAACATGGGCCTGCCTGGTTTTGGCAGAGGAGCTTTCTGTTTCAAGAGAACTTGGCTCCCCATGCCTGAAAATGGTAACTCTTGGGCCAGAATCTGCTCTCTTTTCCAACTACTCTCTGTCCAATGACCCAAATGCTTAGACAAACCTACAGTCCCATGGTGTAGACTAGGGTTCCAGCCCTGACTCCACCATGGAGTCTGTGGTGTTGGGCATGGTCTCGGTGTTCTTATCTGTTCAGAGAGGATCCCGGGCTAGACAGTATCTAGGGCCCTTCCAGCTCAGACGTCCTCGCTGGTGAGCCCCCATTCCTTCTTGCCTTCACCCCTCTGGATGAGGAGGGCAGGCTGAGGGCCCAGCCAAGCCTCTCTGTCAGCCAGCCTTGTTGATTGTTTTAATTTCTAACCCATGGCAAGGAGCCCACTTGTGCAGCTTTCAGCTGAGCACTCACCATTTCGCTGCGCTCCTAAAGTGCTAAAACCTCTACACTATGGTAAAAGAGTGTTTGGGGCCCTGCTCAAAGTGCTTTCAGAAAAAGGTGGTCCCTAGCTGATGTGAGTGGGATGGGGGCTTGACCTAAATAGGATTTGATTTTTGAGTCCTCTTTGTTGCCTATAGGTAGGGGCAATTGGGATTCTTTCTTTAAAATGGTTATTGTGGTAAAGTACATGCAACATAACATTTACCATTTTAACCATGTTTAAGTGTACAGCTCAGTGGCATTAAGAACATTTACAGTGTTGTGCAGCCACCACCACCGTCCATCCACAAAACTTTCTCATCTTGCCAAACTGAACCTCTGTCTCCATTGAACACTGACTCCCCATTCCTGTCTCCCCCAGCCCCTGGCACCCACCATTCTACTTTCTGTCTCTATGAGTTGAACTACAAGCTTCATATGAGTAGAATCATGCAATATTTTTCCTTTTGTGTCTGGCTTATTTCAGTGAGCATAATGTCCTCAAGGGTCATCCATGTTATAGCATGTCTCAGAATTTCCTTCCTTTTTAAGGCCGAATAATATTCCGTTGTTTGGCTAGATACCATTTGTTTGTCCCATTTTCCGTTGATGAACTCTTGGCTTGCTTCCCAAGTGAGACTCTTTTATATAAGGAGTTAGGGGAGAGGGGTGCAGGCAAAGGCAAGAGAAGGGTGGGAAGTGAAGCAGCAGCCTACCCTGGGACCCCCCCCACCCTCAGTTCCCTTCTGAAGGCTGCCCTGGTTGAGGAGAAAGGGATGCAGAGAGGCCCCCAGGAAAGACGGACGCTGTGCTAAGAGGTGGGGGGTCCTTCACACATCTGTCCCCAACCAGACAATAGCAACTCCCTCTGGGAGCTTTACTGCTCCCAAATCCACAGGCACAGCTTCGACGGACCTTCTGAAGCATTTACTGACAATCCCCAAGCTAAACGGGTATTCCCTCACCAGAGCTGTCCTATGTCCCATGGCCTCTCTTTCCATGTTCAAGACAGATGGGGAAGTGGTGGCTCAAAGGTCCCAGGGTTACAACCATATTTTCATAAAGCACAATTATTCCACCACAGGATATCTCAGTTCATCGTGAGCACCACCTGATGGGCCCTAATCCAGGCTCAAGCTGCTAATTTTCTAATGAACTGTCAGTGTTAAGAGCTCTTTTAGCTCTCAGAGCCCCCACATGGAGTTCTTCAAGTTAATCTTGCTTGAAAAAGAGAGTCCAAAACACAGATTTGGCAAATTTAGGCTGGGCTGTGCCTTTGGGTTACAAAACCAAAATTCTTCTCTTCTTCAGAGAAAGTGTTTGACACGCCGATCAACTACTCCCAGGGCTAGTGGTCCAGATGGTCCTGTCTCCTCCAGGGAAGGGCTAGAAGTAGGAAGATCATGAAGGGCCAGAGAGCAGGGAGCCAGGTCTCAAGATGCACTCTGGGAGGAGGTGGAACATTTAACTCCGTCCCACTTCCTGAGACCTGACTGTGAGAGACCATGCCACCAGGATGGACTGTGTGGAGACTGGGAAGCAGATTGGAAGATGAATGAGTGGGGTGGGCACCCCAACACTGTGATAGGCCCCAGATAGCCCAAAAGACCCCTGGAGATTTGATACAGGCTTGCCTTTGAGGCAAACCACTTTTATTCTCCTAGCCCAAGGCCAGCCCAGGACGCAGCTAGCTGGCACGTCTGCGGCCTCAGGAGATGGAGGAGCCCAACTCCACCCCTCTTCCCTCCCCACCTCCTGCCCAGGACCTTTCTCCTAAGACTCTGGGAGCAGGAAATGAGATGGCATGAGACAGCAATTCCACAAAGTGGTCTTTTTCCTCTGGTCGCTCTCTAGAGAGACTGGCAGGGTGAGGGGAGAGGAAATGCAATTTCAATTGCTCCTTTTAAGAAATTTAGGACTATTGGGAAGTGCTGGCGAGGGGGCTATTAGTTGAATGGTCAAGGCAAGGAAGGGGTCCCTAAAAGGAGCCAAAACCACGCTGTTAGGCTAAAATGTAAATAGTAGCCTTTGCATTAATAAACACTCAATGAAATGAATAATTTAGTCCAGTGGCGCCTTTTGTTTTGATCCTGAATGGGAAGACTGTGGCAGCTCTTAAGAAATGGCCCCCAGTGACTTCCTCTGTGTCCAGGACATGCCCCTAGTGGTGGGCTCTGCCCCCGCCTGAGCCACTGCATTCCCAATTAACACTTTTCAAAATGAAATTTAGGGGCTTTTTTTCCCTTCTTCCTAATGAGGTTTCTTCTTTCCCTGCTGTCTTGCTACAAAGCTTGATGCCGTCTGAGTGTGTTCATATGGTGCTCGAGTGCGTTATCTGACCTTGATTGGTGTTTGGGGAGCCGGTTAAATAGATTACATGGGGGTTACCTTGGCAACTGTCTTCACTGATTTAGCAATGCGGTTCATTCTTGGACACAGGACTCTCGGCAACTCTGCGATCCCACTGCTGCGCGTTAATCATTAACACCGAGTTGGACATCGGCTCTGCCAGGCGGCAGCCAGGAGTGAGGCTGGGGACAGGCTGGACAGAGCCTGCCTTGAAGTCTTTGTAGCTATAACTGAGGAGGTCACCACATGGAGCCCTAAATGTGGGGCCACAGGAGAAGTGGGTGGGGGCAAGGAGCCATCCTGAGGTCTGTTTGTCCTTTGCCCATGGTTTCTTAAGGGTGCTGAGAAAGGTCACATGGCTCTGGCCACTGGGCTGCAGATGGGCTTGTGGTGGTAATACTGTGCACTTCCTCCCTTGGGTGGCCATGCTGGTTGGAACCCATGGCCGGTTTGCACCTCCTCCAGCCCCATGGTGCTGCAAAGAAGCAGAAACAGGCTCTGTGGCATGGAGGCTCTGGCCCCTCACTTGCTGTGTGACATTGGGCAAGTCACCACACCTTCCAGAGCCTTGGTTTTCTGTTTCATGTATAACATGAGACATTAGTAGTGCCTCTGTCCCAGCTCTGGTAAGGACACATGAAGCACTTGGCACAGGAGAGGCACCCAACCAATGCACATGATTATTATTGCCTGGCTCCATGGTTAACAGAGTGGGTTTCTAGTCATTGCATGTTGAAATAGTTTTAATTATTTAATCTGAAACCAAAACTCACTGTGTGCCAAAATAATAATTATGTTTATTTTATGCATGAGGCTGAGATTCTGGGTGGCTAAGAAGTCCAGGTTACACCACTGGCCAGGGCAGAGCCAGCATCGGAATTCAAGTCGAGCTGATCCTTGTCTGGGGCTTCAGAGTTGTGTCTTCCTGAGCAGTCAGGTTTCCAGGCTAGAGGCACCCACAGCTCCCCTGGAGTGTGCATCAGGGAAGTGGCCTTCCCCTGAGCTGGTGGCTTGAGGCCCAGGGCAGAAAGCACCTAGAGAATTAGCCCACCAGGCCTACAGCCCATGTAAGTTGATAAACAAGGGACAACTCCACCACACAGCTGGAGATTTGCACTGCCCCAAAGTCTTTGACTCTCTGGCTGTAGGGCACTACTTCTTGCTTACCCAGTGCCAACAGGAAAACAAGAGGGTTCTGCCTAATAAACCCACATACCCAGGTATAAAGCATGTCACAGTTTGCAAAGCGTGTTCATGTCCACCTTTTCCTTGACTGACCCACCACCTGGGGAGGGAGGGAAGCAGGAAATCAGCCATCCTTCCATTTGGTTAGTGAGGTCAATAGAACTTGTCTCCTTGACTGTGCACTCTCTACTCACATTGCAGTATGAAGAATTGAGCCTCAATATTAGTAGGAGCTGGAAACAGGCCTCAAGGAAGATAAATCAGCAGACAGATGGCCTCCCAAATCCTGAAGTTTGTGATTGTCCACGCTGGAAGAGCCGCTTGTACCAGGGATGCCAGGGGATGAGGTAGATTTAGTATGTTGTAAGAAAGAGCTCACAGTGCTTTTACGAACTTCACCTGCCCACTGCTCCCATCCCATGTGCTGTGGGACAGAGCATGGGCTTCAGAGCTGAGTGGGGCTGAACACACACCCTGACTTGGCTATTGTCTTCTCCCTGCAAATCAGTTTTTTGGGATAATAGCTACTTGGCTGGGTTGTTATAAAGAATGGAGCTAATGTATGCATATTTCTTTATCATGTAGGTAATGGAATACTCTTGAACATTTTTTTAACAAAAGTACCATTAGATCTATGTTTTAAGAGCACACAGACCACTATAAAGGGGATAGAATGAGAGGTGGGAGATATAGAAATCATCCAGGCAAAAATGATGATGACTTGGAGGAGGGTACTAGTAATGGCGGTGGAGAGAAGTGGTGGATTCTGGACACATCTAGGACATAGACTGGGAAGTTCCACATGAGAGAGAGAGAGAGAGAGAGAGAGAGAGAGAGAGAGAGAGAGAGACAGAGACAGAGACAGAGACAGAGCGACAGAGAGAGAGGGAGGAGTCAACAGTGGCTTTCAGCTTTCTGACTTGACCCCTGGGTGGCCGGTGGTGTGATGGACCTCATGCTGAGATAGGGAGTACTGGGGAAGAGGCAGCCTGAGGAGCCAAAGGGAAATGATGACTGCAGTTTGGGACAAGTGGTTGTGAGGGGTCTGTAGATCATCCAGGGAAGGTGTCTAGGGGACGATTGGTCATAGAGACCCTGATGCTTAGAGCTGGAGATAGAGATGGGAGCCAGCAAGGAGCAAACATTTCTCAGGGAGCCTGAGAGTAACAGGGAGCCCCAGAAGAGTGTCAAGCCAGGGAGTACAAGGACTGCATGTGCAATTTAGAGAGGTCATGTCATGAATGTGGAGGGTGGAGCACAGGGAGAGAGACCACAGGCAGAGGGCCAGAAATGGTGGTGGCCTGAACTACTGCAGAAGCAGCAGGCCTGGAAAGCAACAGCCAGAACCCAGACTTGGAGGAGTAGAACAGACAGGACTTGGTGACTGGTTGGCACTGGGAAGTGAGGGACAGGGAGAAGTCAAGGATAACTCCCAAGTTTCCAACTTGAGAAGCCATTAACTGAGATGACAAGCACTGGAGGAGGCACAGGTCTCAGGGTACTTTGCTAAGTGAGAGGTGCCTGTGGGTTTTCCTGGCAGAAATGTCCAGTAGCCAACACCCAGTGGCCAGGAGAGAAGGAATATGGCGGAGGGCAGCCTGCCGGCATCATCATCATCAGTGAGGACCAATGTGGTGCTACAAAGACAGAGGCCTGGCCCTTGGCAGGTGTTGGCAGCATTCAGCCCATGGGCCAGAGGACATCTCCAGTGATCCAGAAAGCACTGATAAGGAGATGGTATTTGTGGGATGCACAAGTTCGTTTCTGGGCAAAGGCCAAGTATTGGTGGGTCAGTTACCAAAAGTGAGGTTGTAAGGCACACAGTGTTCTGCTTTAGGCGATGTGGGGAGAAATGGAACGTTTGCATCTGGAACCCCTCCAGAGGCATCCAGTATGATCAGAAGCAATTGTTCCCAACTTCCAGTGGGTCCTGAGGCCTCCATGGCCAGGAAGCTTGGGACCACTTCCTGGAATATTCATGTTTTAAATATTCATATTTAAATATTTAAATAAATACCCAACAAGTGTCACAAAAGAGTTTGGCTGGCAAGAGAGTGATGCAATTTGCCACCTGAAAATGTGTTTGGGCTTAAGAGAGGACACAAGGAGGTGCTGAGGGCATCTAGGAAGGAGCTGGTGAGAAGGGAAGGAAGGGAAGAAGTTGCTCCCATGTTTTCTAGGCACTGCCCTAGCCATTGACTCTTGGCATCCCAATGCCTTTGAAGCAGACAGAGCAAAGACTATCCTCATCACTTGGCAGCTGGGGAAATGGAGGCTCAGAGTAGGAAATGTGCAGGATGATCCCATGAATCCAGTTCCAATACAACTATTCCTAGACCCACAGCTCCTGCCTCCCAGTCTGGTGCAGGTTCCATTTCATCATTTGGCTCCAGGCAGTGGTATTCTGGAGCTGGTCTGTACTGCTTCTCAAAGATGCTCATTAAATTTTCAGAAATGTTGGAGCCAATTGACAATTGACAGCACATTGGTAGTTTGAAATCAGCCATGATGTGAGTATTTACACCATGGTAATTGGCAAATGCTACCAGCACACCACTAGCCCCAGGTCACTACAGATCTGTCTTCTAGCACTAAAGGCTGTGCCCGCTGTCAGGGGCCTGTGAGTTATGGATTGGTAGCTGCATGTGAAAAATGGCTGCCTTAGAATTAGATGAGAAAAAGATTTGACAATGAATACTCAAGCTTGAGTTTCACAGAGTGTTTCTAGCATCTGCCACAGAGACACCTAACTGGCCACACTGGTTTACTGCTGAGACCAACAGCCCAAGGAGAAGTTCTACTTCCACCACTTTAAACACCAAGGCTTAAATTATGATAAGAGCAAAGGGGGACTATTTGGCATGGGGTCTCATTTCACTCCTACTATGTTATTTGGGATATTGAACATATCTTAGCCTTTTAGCCTGACTTGGATCATTATGGGAAAAGGAGAAACATAATACATTGAATCCCAAGAAGGAAGATTTAGGGATATAAGAATCCCAAGCAATGAAAGGCACTATTTAAGAAGGAAATCATAACTTTACAAAAGTAGGTATGTTATTTGCTGTCCATCATCTTATTTCTTATGTAAAAGCAAAATCAACTGGGGAAGTTTCAGGCCCTTGGAGTGAAAGGAGTTATGGAGAAGACAGTTTCTGCTGTTCACTCTTAAATAAATAGCTGCTGTTCTTTCTTGTTAAAATGTAAAACTTCCAGATCTAAATGTCAGAGAATTCTAGGAAAAATTGCAAAACCATTACTTCATAAACATGTAATTGTGCTATTACTGCTAAATGTGATGACATTCTATAAATATCACAATTCAGGCTTCATGATCTATAAATAGACCTGGTTAATCACCGGAAATATATTTTATTTCTTGAATTATAATGGAGTAATTACAGAGGCTCCATTTTCCAGGGGCAGAGTCCATTCCCAGTTTTGGTGGTATCTCTCCCTCTGCTTGAAACTTTCCGTGGGACATAAATACTCTTCAGAAATTATCAGGATAAGGGAAATGGGGGAAAGGGATGAGTGCCTAGAACCCTGGGAAGTGTTTAGACTATACTGCTGAGGTCTGTCGCCCAGCGCTGGGACAGACGGGTGTTGGCATGGCTGACTACATTGCCTAGGGTGCCATGGTTGGGGAGCATGGGCAGCTGATTAGATAAGTATGGACTGCTGGGACTCAGGAGCTCATAGAAAGGCAATCTGGCATGCTTTTTCCTCAGCATCAAGCCAGACTGGAGGACCAACTCAGGCAGTGGCTGCCAAATGGTTTACACTGAAGGCCTTACATCTGTTGTTGGTGCTTTCCCAGAATCCCCTGCTTGTATCTGGCTGCTATAAACACCTCACTAGGCCACAGATATGGCTATTTCATAGCTTGAACCATGTCTCCATTTACACAGGCAGGATCTGTTACACAATACAATGTATTCCCTCCTTTCTCCCTTATACTATACACATCAGTACCACAGTGAGGTTAAGTCAAGAAGTTAGACAACCTTAGTGGCCTCAGGAATTCTGTGGCCAAGGGGAGTTATCATCAGCCACTTGCTTTTTCTGAGTCTCAATTTCTCCAGTTGTGACACTGGAGAGCAGGAGGACTGTGGTGACATAGAGTGATAACTAAGGAGAGATTCAGTCCGATCTGACATCACCTTGAGCCATAACACTGGACACATCTTCTCCCTTCTCTTGGGTTGGGAAAAGGAAGAAGAAGAATATTGGCCCCTTGTCCAATGCTTCCAGACTGCACAATGGCTTAGTCAGTTAGCCATCTCCCCTAAGGGAGCTCCCCAGATTTCCCCTCCGAACACCCCTACTATTGTAGTTGATATCGTACGAGCTAGCATTCCGTGATCCACTCAGCTGGATTGTGATTAGCATTCTCGAAAGACTTTACTCAAAATATTATTTGTATATCCCCACCCTAACTCTACATAAGATTGGTGGTAGGGTGGGCATTGTCCTATGTTAATAAAATAGCAATACTAAGAAAAGGTAAAGAATTAAGGGGACACTTGGGCTGTTTCCACATCTTTGCAATTGTGAATGCAATGGATTAATTGTTAAAAGAATATGGGTAGGTAGATGTCCTGCCATATCTGTGATGGATAGGTGATTATTAATATTATGATATTTTTATAATAAAAATAATATATGTGCTGTTTAGAAAGTATTGAAAATACAGCAAAGTTTAAAGAAACAAAATGCATGATTCCAGCACTCAGAGACAACTGCTTTTAATACAGGTATAATCACTTATCTGGTCCTTCAGGCCAATTGTGTTTTGGAATTCAGATATTTCCAGATTTTACTAATGTAATCCAATGTGTATATTGTACATTTTATGATATCCTCAGTGGAATGTGAGGCAGTGCTTCATAATCAAATGCAGTAATATTTTTGCAACAAAATGTGTAAGTATTCACTCTAAGCAAGATAAAGACTATAAATAACCTCACAATTGTTCATGTCAGATTTTGATACTGAATAAGTTATAAAAATATTTCTATTTCAAAGTCCTTTGTATTTTAGAATTGCATATAAAGGATTGTGGATTTGTATTCTAGCACAGCATTTAGACGATTTCTAAGCTCTCATGTGGAGTTGGGGCTGCAGGGTACTTGAGCAAGGGGAACCTACAGGGGAGAGGAGACAGATAAGTACACGGAGGATATTTGCAAGCCAAGTTCATCTGCTCAAAATTTACATGGTTGTTCCTACTTTTCTTTATGGTAACTGTGATTCAGACCACCAAGAAACTGCCCTCGCTAGGCATCATGGGAGGAGTTTAATGTACACAGAGATCTATGCTCTTCATACTGATACAGGTATATTTAAGGGATTGGGGTCCTGGCCCTTCAAAAGCTGCCTGATAAGCAAATGCTGCCCGTAAGGATTTGTCTATATCCACCCTTGTTGTCAGGCCTTTGATAGCTTTGGCCTCAGTTTTGCCCATGGATGTTGACTCTCATATTCATCCACTTGGATCTGTCATCCCCTGCTGGGGATGACCCTACATTTGATCCTAGCTCTGTTCCCAATTCTCTTTAGCTCAAAGGCCAGATTGTGGCAGCCTGCCCATCCTCTCCAAGCAAACAAGTCCCATCCTATCTCTGGTTTCGGTTTAGCAAATCTATTTTGGCACTGACATTTCACAGTGACCCTGTCCTGCTCTACTTGGTCAAGTTAAGACAAGCATGACCTGAAAAATGATTGAGAAAAAAATAAAGATGAAGGTTAAGTGCATGCAGCATCTGTTCAAATTGAAGAGCTAGCTTGAGAGGCAAGTGTTAGAAATTAAGCAAGTAAATAACAGAGCACTGTGAGTCATTGGTTTGTAACTTGACGGCTGCCTGTCTGTGCCTCTTACTGTGTCTGTGCTCTAGATTTCAGCATTCTACCAGATAATGAGTATTTTGCAGAAGTGAATGTCATAATTCTTTCTTCTATGCAAACGAAGACAGAGAATTTGGTGAAATGATAACTAATGGATGAGAAAATATTGAAAACCTATAATTACCTGTGATAAACAATATGTTATGCTCTCTTTTCTCTGTTCTGAATCTGCCATGCATTTTTTTCTTGTCTAATGCAGTATTTCAGGCAGGCATTGCTTTTCAATTATATATCTCAAGCTGAAGTTCCTGCTGACAGGTAGAATGAAAGAACATTTAGGTTATTATGTTTTTCCTTCCCTTCCTCATGGACTCCAAGTGCCTATATGCTAATATAAGCCCCAGTGACAGAAGTCCAAGTGGAAATGTTATTAGAAAGCTATGGATTGGTAGTTAATGAAATATGTATGATTATAGTATTGCAGGACATGTGTAATATTGATGGGAACTCAACTGATCTCAATATTTAATAAAGGTTTAATTGAAAATGTGGATATTTGAGGGAGTGAGTTGTTTTATTATTTTTGCGAATGTGGCGTATGTTAATTTCTTGCTGAGAATTTGTCTGGTGGATTCAATTTCCTTCTATAATTTCTCATTTTGAATTTCCCTTTTTTGGAAGTGCATTTCTGTATGCTGGTCTGGACTCTGGCATTCCTGAATGTCCTAGGGTGAGAGAATGATTAATAATATGTTTTGAGGCACTCTGGAGCAGTTAAATGGGCCACTAATGATTCCCTATGGTCTATTTTATTTGGCACTTGAACCTACTCTTTGAAAATTTGGGCCAATAACTTAACCTTAGACACTGTTCTTAAAGAAGACTGAATGTTTAGTTTAGGCATTGGTTAAAATGGTGGATTCTAGGAAGTGGACTTACACAGACTGAAATTGCCTGGGTAATTACTAGAGACTGTGCTTGTAGTTTGGTTGAGCTCTGACTTTTTTTGAATGCCAAGAAAATCACAGACTATATATAATAGATCATTTATATTGAGCAGTGGAGTGTCATATATAGACAACTGGAAACTGTAATCTATCAAAGATGCTGTTTCCTTGGATTTACAAGATTATTTTATTGTTATATCTTATTTCAACTATTTGTCATTCTGAGAATTTATACAATTTAAAACAAAATGATAATATATTATTTTGCATTGTTTTTGCCAAATGATTTTACATATATGCTCATTTTTTTCATGAAATCCATTGTGAAGTGAGATCTGTGTACCCATTTTAGAACTGAGAAAACTGAGTCATAGAAAGCTGAAGTAATTTTCCCAAATTCACCCATGGAGCTAGGAAATGGCAGAGCTGGGATTCTAAGTTAGGTCTATCTGTACAAAACAGAAAAGCAAAAATGGTTAGATCCTCAGGTGTACAATATAAAATGATATAAAACAAGAAAAATAGAAGAAACAATTTTTGTTTTGAGACAGGGTTTCACTCTGTCACCTGGGCTAGAGTGCAGTGATGTCATCGTAGTTCACTGCAACCTCAAACTCCTGGGCTCAAGTGATTCTCCTGCCTCAGCCTCCTGAGTAGCTGGAACTACAGGTGTGCATCACTACGCACTTCTTATCCCTGTTTTGCAACTGAGTGAGTTAAGATTCGGAAAGTTTACATAGTGAGTGGCAAAGCCAGTATTCCAACCCAAGAAATCTGATGTCAGAGCTAAAGCTCCTAACTTTAAGTGCTTTCTATACACATCTAATGCTGGCATCCCACCTCTGGCTTCCCAGAGTCCCCCAGAGTGGTACTGCACCACAGCCTACACCCTTCCAGGCAATCTTCATACAACATGGAAAGTAGGCTAAATAAAATGTACCTGTTAGTGAACTTGTCTTTCCAGCCCACTCCTCAATAGGCAAATAAGTAGGTTGTCTAATTTTTCTATTTTGTGTAGAGACAGGATCTCGCTCTTGCTCAGGTGGGTCTTGAACTCCTGACCTCAAGGGATCCTCCCACCTCAGCCTCCCAGAATGCTAGGATTACAGGCATGAGCCACCATGCCTGGCCTAGAAGAAACAATTTAAGAATTGGTTAAAATTTATGTTTGAGATTTTACACTTTACGGCCTATTTCCTTGTGAGACTGACTGATCCTTGGATTAGAGAAGAGAATATGGATGACTTAGTAAGAGAAATCTTTATGTTGGAGAACCAACTTATAACACTCAGTCACAGGGATCATATCCAATTGTGGGGCATAGCACTTTTGTCCTATGAGCCAGACTAAGTACTTTAAATTGGTGCTGGAAAAATTATTATAGTGCCCATTCATTTACTTGGGATGAAAGAGCACATATTTCCAATCAGACAACCTACTTATTTGCCTATTGAGGAGTGGGCTGGAAAGACAAGTTCACTAACAGGTACATTTTATTTAGCCTACTTTCCATGTTGTATGAAGATTGCCTGGAAGGGTGTAGGCTGTGGTGCAGTAGCACTCTGGGGGACTCTGGGAAGCCAGAGGTGGGATGCCAGCATTAGATGTGCATAGAAAGCACTCAAAGTTAGGAGCTTTAGCTCTGACATCAGATTTCCTGGGTTGGAATACTGGCTTTGCCACTCACTATGTAAACTTTCCGAATCTTAACTCACTAAGTTGCAAAACAGGGATAAGAAGTGCTTTCCTAATAGGATTTTGGGAGGATTGGATATTTTATTAAATATAAATACTTAGAATGATATCTGGCTCTTAAGAATCGTTCAATAAATGTTAAATGTTGGTCATTATTCCTTTTAGCTCCTATATGCTGGTCTGGACTCTGGTATTCCTGAAGCATGGCCCAAAATGGATTATAGCTGTCCCTCAGTATTCACTGGTAATTGGTTCTGGGGCCTCCTGTGAATACCAAAATCTCTAGATGCTCAAGTTCTTGATATAAAATGGAGCAGTCTTTGTATATAAACTATACATATCTTCCTGTATGCTTTAAATCATCTCTAGATTACTTATAATACCTAATACAATGTAAATTCTATGTACATAGTTGTTATACTGTATTGTTTAGGAAATTATGATAACAAAGAAAGGTCTTCACATATTCAGTACAGATGCGATTTTTTTCTCAAATATTTTCTATCAGGGATTGGTTGAATCCACAAATGCAGAAACCCATGGATGCAAAGGGCTGATTGCATATGGTCCTTTAGAAAAATGACTTTGATCTAATCATATTGAAAGCATTTTGGGGAATGTTTTCCTATCTCTGAGAAGCTAGCCAAAGAGATGACTGACATCTCCTGTAATATCCAGTTGGGTTCTATATTTATCCCATTTTTGATGTTTCCTTTCCTTGGGTTTGTATGTGGTTGTAGGACTCCCATTGCAATGTGTCATTTCTGTCCTGGAACTGATGATGAACATGTTCACTAAATATGCCCAAGTGGAAGCAGGTTTTCTAGAAGTGTAGTAACATGCATTGAGAAGGAAATTGATCAGCCAAAGAAGACTTTAATTGATTTGTCCATGGGAGTTTGTCATTTTAATTATTAGGTTTTTAATACTAGCAAGTCAGTTAATGGCATCAAGAAAACAACCGCTATTGTCAGAGAGTAAATAATGGCAGTATAGTCACTCTAGTGTGAAGGTTATTTTTGTATCACATTTCATTGTGCTAGCCTGTCTGATTTATGGCTGTAACTAACTGACCCTGGCTCTGGCCCTATCTGCTCACACGGTAATTTTAAGCACGTCTCTCTCAAAAATACCCTGCCAAAGTATTTATGGGAGTTCCCAGGGGTTATCTTATATGAGCTCTGAATTAGCCAAACCACCACCACTGCTGCTGATACTGTGCCCCAGATGCTCTGTGCTGCTGTCTTGCCAGCCTGCTGTGTCCTGATGATTGTCCTGGCTATTGATGTTCTTAATCCTCATGGAGCAATGAGACCTTGGCAGTCAACTGCAAAGTCAGAAGGGACATAGGTTTCTCTTTCCTGCATTATGCTCCCTTAGGGGAGTCTCATAGCATCGCCATTTTGGTCCTGAAGTGTCACGAAGTTTAGTCAGCACATTTTTGGTCATTACTCACAGTCCTTATATCCCAAAGCACACACTTGCCCAGTCAGAGGAGCTGGATTGAGAGTGTTTCGAAGGATAATTTTGTTGAATGCAGGATTCTAGGTGTTTTGTTTTTCTTTTAATACTTTCAATATTTCACTCCACTATCTTCTTGCTTGCCTGGCTTATGATAAGAAGTCGATTAATTCCTGTCCTTGTTCCTCTTGATTTCTTTCAAAAGTCTCCCCTTGTCTTTGATTTTCCTCAGTTTGAATATAATATGCTGTGTTGTAGATTTTATGGTGTTTATCCTGCTTGGTGTCTTCTGAATGTCTTGAGTCTGTGGTTTGGTGTCTGTCATTAATTCTGGAAAATCTCAGCCATTATTACTTCAACTATTTCTTCTGCTCCTTTCTATCCAAATATTTACAAATTTTTTGCTCTTTATTCTTGAGGTTCCACATTTCCTCTTGGTGTTATTTCCCTTTCTGAAGAAATTTCTTTAACAATTAAGAGCAGGCCCCCTACTTATGGATTTTTTCTTTGAGAATTTTTTTTAAAAATTTACCTTCATTCCTGTAGGATATTTTCACTGGATACAGCATTTGAGATGGCAATTCCTTTCTTTCAGCATCTTAAAAAGGCCATGTCACTACCTTCTGGTCTTTGTCATTTCTAATTAGAAATCTACAGTCCTTCATAACATTATCATCCCCTATAGGCAATGCATCACTTTTCTCTGGTCGTTTTCAGAATTTTTTTCTTTGTCTTTAATTTCCAAAAGTTTGAATATGATGTATTATGTGTTGGCATGAATTTAACTGAATTTATCTGAACTTGGTTCCCTTAGCTTCTTGAATCCTTAGGTTGGTTTATTTATTTATTTAGATAGAGTCTTGCTCCTTCACCCTGGGTAGAGTGCAGTGGTGTCATCATAGCTCACAGCAACCTCAAACTCCTGGGTTCAAGCGATTCTCCTGCCTCAGCGTCCTGAGTAGCTGGGAGTACTGGCACACATCACCACATCAAGCTAATTTTTCTATTTTTAGTAGAGATGGGCTCTTGCTCTTGTTCAGGATGCTCTGGAACTCCTGAGCTCAAGCGATTTCCCTGCCTCGGCCTCTCAGAATGCTAGCATTACAGGCGTGAGCCACCATGCCCAGCCTGTAGATTTATGTCTTTTGCCAAACTTGAGAAGTTTTCAGCCATCATTTCTTCAAATATTCTTTGCACTCTATTATTTTTCTTGGTAAACTTTTGTTGCTGTCCCACAGGTCTCTGAAGCTCTATTCATTTTATTAAATATTTTTTGTCTGCATTGCAGAGTGGCTAATTTCTTTAGATCAATCTTCAAGTTCACAGAATCTTCTTTCCTCCCCATTCTGCTTTTGAGTCATTTAATGAGTTTTTTTAAAATTTCAGTTATTGTATATTTTAGTTCTAAAGTTTCCACTTGGTTCTTTTTTATACCTTTTATTTCTTTGAAGATGTCTTTGTATTCCTCTGTTTGTTTCAAGTGTTCAAAATGGTTCATTTGAGCATTCTTATAATAGCTTCTTTAAAGTCTTTATCAAATAATTCCAAAATCTGTGTCATCTTATCACTGGCCTCTTGATTGTCTTTTCCTACGTGAGTCAAGATTCATGTAGTCCCGACAGAGGAGAGAATAATGGCGGATTAGGGGTGACCTCCTGGCTCTCTGCTCCCAGAGTGGGAGGTGAAGAACACGGACACCCACACGCGAGTGAGGCGCTCTCCCACAGGATCGGCTTTGCGAATCTGCAAAGAAGCAGCAAGGGACAAGCAGCG
>CAUYSK010010848.1:0-79828 GCA_963575035.1 Avahi laniger
CTATTTTTTTTTTTTTTTTTTTGAGACAGAGTCTCACTGTGTTGCCCTGGCTAGAGGGCTGGGGCGTCAGCCTAGCTCACAGCAACCTCAGACTCCTGGGCTCAAGCGATCCTCCTGCCTCAGCCTCCCGAGTAGCTGGGATGACAGGCATGCGCCACCATGCCCGGCTAATTTTTTCTATATATTTTTAGCTGTCCAATTAATTTCTTTCTATTTTTGGTAGAGACAGGGTCTCGCTCTTGCTCAGGCTGATCTGGGACTCCTGAACTCAAACAATCCGCCCGCCTCGGCCTCCCAGAGTGCTAGGATTATGGGCGTGAGCCACCACGCCCGGCCTTCCTGTTAATATTTTAAGTGACAGTATTTTTCTTTAAATTGATAATTTTTCAAAAGCTTAAATACTTTCTTTAATATGTTTTTAATATGCTTGTAATAAAATTTTCTAATACACATTGAATAAATACATAGCTATTAAAATAAAACCTGTTTGTTTATATAAAACCTAAAACCATTTCACATACCATGAACAGTGCACTTCCCATCTTTCCAATTCCTGGGCTCAGACAATAGAGATAATGTTCTGCAACTCATAAAGAAATGTATTAATGATCCATGGAACAGCTATAGTCTCTGACAGGTGTTATTTATAAAGTAAATAATACATGGATGTATGCACATCTTCTTCTGGACTTCAACACTGATTGTTTTTATAGTAAGGCATCTTCTTTCAGTAAAGCAGCAAGGTGGGTACAGGGCCCACGGCCCTTGGACCCCTAAAGTTCACCCAAAATATCACTGATATAACGCAGATTGATTAATAGGAGAAAGGCATACTAATTTGTTTAACATGTATACACTGGAGCCTTTGGAATAAAGACCCAAAGATACAGGGGAAATTGTCCATTTTTATGCTTAGGTTCAACAAAGTATGGGCAGCTGTGTAGAAATATGATTGGGCCAAAAGGGTATGATCCAATGCTAACAGGCTGAATGGGGACACCCAGCAAGGCCTGCCTGTCTGTCTAGATTCTTGACCTCTCTGAGCATACATTCCATTCGTCTAGGTGTGGGGCAGGGCCCTCTCTGGAATAAAGGGTCTTATGACCTACAGTTAAACAAGGTAGAACAGATAATCTCTCTTTCTACACAAAATAAATGTGGCTTTATGACTGGTTTAGGGGGAAAGAGGTTTTGTCTTTTATGACTCGCCTTGGAGAAGGGGATCCTTTCTAGTTTATATGGCTAGCCTCAAGGGAGAATGAGACTGAGAGGCAAGACAGGAGAAGGTCATGAAACTGTCTTTACAAATTGATAAAGAGGTGCAAGGCAAGAACTGTGGTAAGGATCTAGCTAAAAATAAGGCACAGGCCTAGCTAAAAATAATGGTAATAATTAGCCAGTGTCCCTCTGTTTGCTTCTCTATAACTGCCACTCCAGAGCCATATAGCTGGTGGTCCTAAAGATTCTTAGCTTTCTCCGTAGATAACATCACCTTTTTGGAACCTAGAGGTAGTTTCTGAGCTATCTTCCCAGTCCCTCATTCCAGTGGAACAGCTGACCTACTCAGACCAGTGGCCCTTACCAAGGAACTGACTCAACTGGTCTTGTGACCCTCACCCAAGGACCTGGTCAGCAAAGAAGACAATGTCTGTAACACTATAGTTCTGCCCCAGACCCAGCCAATTAGTAGACTCAATTGCCTATGCCAAGCTGTCTTTAAAAACCCTGTCTCCCAAATTCTTGGGGAGGCAGATTTGAGAAATTTCTCCTGTCTCCCTGCGTAGCGCTGTGTGGAATTAACTCTCCCTCTGCTGCAAACCCTGCTGTCTCAGTGCGTTGGCTTCCTCTTGGACAGTGGGCAAATGAACCTGCTTGAGTGGCAACAATTTGAGAACTTTTGCTTCTGAGGCTGCATCTGAGGCCCTCATCCTAGGGCACTATTTTCTGAGCCCCAAAATGGGTTTAGGAAGTAAATTGGGCTGCAGGTAAAGACTAGGTTCTCTTTCCAACTGGCAGTCTTGAACCCGAAAGGAATGCTGTGTGTCAGCTCAGATTTATTTTCCATGTGCATTCATTCTACTAAAGATAAAAACAATGTGCTGTGGGGTGACATTACTTTATTTACTTAAGGCTTTTGCCTTCTGCTCCAAAAAGAGGTGCTCAAATTTTTATTCTTATGCTGCTTCTTTCCTTCCCACAGTGCTGACATGTTGTATTGTAAAGAATTAACCTTACCCAAATAGAGATGTGGTCTTTGCCCTCAGCTCCTGGGATGTGATCTCTGGGCCATTGGAATATCCTACCTGGTAAGGGTACCTTTGTTTACCTGGTCCCTTGGGCCACAGCCACACTGGAAAGTCTAACCACATGATTTATGATAAAGGCTTTGGGCCACATGGTATCTACTCTACTTCTGGGGGAGCCAGAGACCAAAGGTCAGGCACACAGGTGGTCAACCATGTTTATGTGATTGAGTTTCAATAAAAACTCTGGTACTGAGGCCCAGTGAGCTTTCCTGATTGACAATACTTTTTATGCATATTATCGTAAATTATTGGTAAGAGAGGTAACTTTATCTGTGACTCCATTGGAAGAGGATAATTGGAAGTTTCACATCTCAAAAATTTCTAGACTCTGGGCAACTTATCTCCCTTGGCTGATTTTAATCTATACCTTTTCACTGTCATAAAACATAACCGTGAGTACAATTACTATAATATTCAGTGAGTTCTGTGAGTCCTTCTAGTGAACAATTGACCTTAAGGTGGACACTGCACCCCCTAACATCACACTCATAATAAGCAGTCAATAAATATTGTGTGATTGAGAGGCACTGTAGCAGCATAGCTGAAGAGCTTTGAAATCATATATACTGGCTCTACCATTAACCAACTGTGTGACCTTGGACAAGTTACTTAGCTTCTCTGAGTTTCCGTTCATAAAATGGTTATAATACTGTTATGTATCTCGCAGTGTTGTTGTCAAAAAACAGGAACATCATTGTACTGAGCCATATTGGAACCTGAGTCAGAAAAAATTAGCATAATAGTATTGATCTAATCTTTGTTTAGAATTTTGATATTTTGTTCATCATGGATATTATAATAATTTTCACTTTCAAAAAATGTTGCATTATAATATTTATCTTGATTATGAACTTTTTTATGGCCTTTCACACTTTGCACCCAACGTGAGAGCTTTACTCACCTCACTTTACTCTTGGCCCTGGTGAAGATTAACAGTATTAATGAAAGTAAATTGCATAGCATAGGGTCAGTATCATAGGGAACACACAATAAATAACATGCAGCGATTGCAGATATTACTGTTGTTATTCTTTAGAGAAGACTTTGGAAATTTAGCGCTATGTTGATGGGGATTTAAAAAACTGTGACCAGGAACTGGGCAGTATTTTCAGCTTAAAAGGACACGACAGGAGTTTATTTCCATATGGAGCCTGGAAAGATTGAACAGTGTATGTATGAGTGCTGATACATTAGTTTTCTAGTTTATTATACAAGAAATGACAAATGAGTAGGTTGGAGACTCTTTACAAATGTTAGCGTTTATAAAGAGATGTTGTATTTGTAAAAATTATCTTTAAACAAATAGTACATTCAACATTCAATAGATTGAAATGCTCAGGAAGTATGATATTCTAGTTAAATGGATTTATCCAAAGAATTTCTCTCAGTTTCAGCTTCTGCTATTGAAAAATCTCCATAAAGCGTCTTCACTGACTTCCCTACCATAGTAACTAGAGTCGATGGGGCACAATAACTTTGTGGCATTGTTGTGGACATTCATGCTCTTTGGTTCAATCTGTGCTTACAGAAGGTGTTGGAGACAGAGCTGTGAGTCCTAAAACTGAATCCCTCACAAAATACAGTTTTTTCTTCCATATGTTACTGTTTATGGATGATAAATAAAAATAAAGTCCTGCTGGAGTATAAATAAAAATAAATATTTGGTCTTTGTCCCCAGTTCCTGAAAAACCAACCAAGTGCTTAGAGGGTTAGAACTTCCTCCCAGTCTCACAGGGGCTGGAGATTGAATTTAAACACAAGCGGTGAATAATGTAATCAGTCATACCTATGGAGTAAAACCTCAACAAAGTCCCCTAAATGAAGGTGGTTTGAGGAGCTCCTGAGTTAGAGAACATATGGAGGTGCTGGGAGAATAGCCCCTGGAAAGGGCGTGGCAACTCTGCTTCCATCCTTCCCCACATCTTGTCCTATGCATGGCTTCCGTTTGCCTGTTCCTGAGTTATATCCTTTCAAATAAACCAGCAAATGTAAGTAAAGTGTTTTCCTCAGTTGTGTGAATCATTCTGACAATAATAGAGCCTGAGGAGGGGGTTGCGGGGACCTCCAAATTTACAGCCAGTCAGACTTACGACTGGCGTCCAAAGTAGGGCAGTCTTACGGGACTGAGTCCTTAACCTGCAGGATGTGCACTAACTCTGGACAGTTAATGTCAGGATTGAGTTGTCGGACACCCAGCTGGTGTCAGGGAATCAGAGACATGCTAATAAAATTTACTTGAGTTTACCCTTATAAAAATCTTACTGAGCTTCTCCAAATAGTTTGGGGTTACTCTAGTTTTACAGCTATGCTAAACGTTGGCTATGGCCAAGGTTTGTCTTTGTTTTCCTACCATTTATTTCTATTAATTCCCTAAAATGAAGTAGCATTTTAGTAAGGCTTTACAATTGAAATAACTGATGAAATTCATGTAAATAAAATATTCACATTTTAATGTTGTATAAATAACACAGTGTATTGGATAAGTTTCCCATTAGTTATATTGTCATGATTCATTTCTATTGTCATATTTCTACTTCTAAGAGACTTATACAATCTGTTGATGCATAAGTACCCTGAAAACTAAACTCAGGAAGTAGGAAATTGGGAAATAAAAAAGGCATCTGAGGTTTGCAGCAGTGTTACTCACAATGTGGTGCTCAAACCAGTGGCATCTGTCTCACCTGTGAGCTTGTTAGAAATGCAGATTCATTGGTCCCACTTCAATGTATGGAAGTGGGATGGGGCTCGGGACACTGTTTTGACAAGCTCTCCAGGTGATCCTTATGCGCAGCAAAGTCTGGGAGCCACTGCTCCATATATAGCTTAGTCAAAGGTAAGCTCAGGTGAGTAAGTCAGCAGTAATGAGAAGCTCAAATTAAACGGTAGGGTGATAAACTATCCCAGTTTGTCTGGGACTGTGAAGTGTTCTGGGATGCAGGACTTTCAGGGCTACAACCAGGTAAGTCCGAGGCCAGCTGGGACACGTGGGTCATTGTGGTCAAATGATTCTGTGCCTATTTTAAAACCTAGCATACTTTGCATTTCATTTTGTCTCTATTGGATATCCTTTATTCTCTGAATGATTTCCCTCAGGCTCTGAGCATGACCAAATTAATATGGCTATCTTGTGGGTCATAGATTCGGGGAATCCAATAAGGTAGTTAGTTAGAGTTGACATTTTGTTCTTGCTGTAACTGCTGGTGTTTGATTACACTGGAGTGTGTGATCCATAACTTGCTTCTCTGTTTAATTCTTGCTCACTTCAACGTTATGTGTACAATAGGGCTCAAAAAAGGGAGAAACTGGGAATCATCTTGAAGTTCTTTAAAGTCATTTAAATTTATTTACTTTATTTTTCTTTGTTGTCTATTTCTGTTTGCTCTAGCATCAGTTATTATGAATCTCTCTTTTTGTTCCCTAACTGAGCAGAATTCCTCATTAAGGGTGTAAATATTCACTTAGGTCAACGAGTCTCATTTTTCAGTGTTTCTTGGGCATTGGTGTCAATCATAGAGGTTGCAACAGTACTGGCAATGCCACCGAGAGTTGGTTAATACAATTAACAGCTACTAGTAATTATGAGTGTCATGTTTACTTTAAGCGTGACTTTATTTTAATATGTACTTTGAAAGCTTAATTCTAAGGAAATGGAGTAGGAATTTTCAAAGAAATGAGGTTTGTCTTTAGTGAAGTTCAAAGCAGAAACAAAACAAAACAAAACATTTAACAATTTGTTTATCTCTAATGAAATCTAATGGGTTGATGGGTATGTGTTTCTTCAAACATAATAACTGTACGAATTATTTGTTTTTAATGTCATAAAAACGCATGTTATGTTACTTAGTTTTCTTAAAGCTTTTACAAGGAAGACTCAATTATATTGCATTCAGAAACAATTAGGTTTGACTATTTGGATGCAAACTATTGTTGCCAACATTTTGCAGCATTTTTTAACTAGTAAAAACATTCTGCTTTGACTATTAAAATGCTCATTTTGTAAATTGTTTTTCCATGTGATTTAGGCTGTAGCACAAATGCTTTTTCTCTCTCTTTGTAGCTATTTTTTTCCCTGTTTATCCACACAATTTGCTGGATAAATTCTATGAGTTATCCTTGAAACATGAGCTTGCTTTTCTGAACCAAGTACTCAGTCTGAAGTATCAGAGAACTTTAGAGTCCAGTTACATGGAGAAGTCATTTCCCAAGGCTCCACTATGCCCATCTGTTAGTCCCGAGTAACTTTAATCCCCACCGTGTGCTAGTTTGTCTGCTCTGATCCATAAATGTCAATGGTGCACTCTGGCCCAGAAGGCAGGGTTCTGTGTCATCCCAGGCCAGGTTTTAAAGTCATCACATACGATGAGAATTAGGTGTAGTAAAAAAATCAACCACTGAGAAACTCTTAGGAAGCTGACATGTTAGAGACCAATATACTGTTGTTTCAAGCACAGCACAGTCAGGTTTTCTCCTAAGGATGGAAAAGGTTACTTGATTTTGATTGAACATCACATGAAACACTTGGATCATGTTCTCTGGTAGTTATGAACAAAACTGCATATGTTAGAATTATACTCAGTGTGGTGAGTGAAGCCAACAATCTGAGCAGCATATATAATAGGACCACCTGTGGGAAGAGATAAAAGACCCTGATCCCTCTCCCGCTCCATGCCTGCCTGCGCTGAGGACAAGGGCAGGCAGACATGTCTCCTATTTAAATGTTCCTTCATTCTCTACTCTTTCCTTTGTACTTGATCCATTTCTCTTACTTAGTTTAATTCTCACCATTGACCTTTAAGAATCAGGTCTTGGTTGTGTTCCCGTTTTATAGTCATGTGACTCTCCCAGTTAGGAAATAAGTAGCAGTGACAATATTTAAATCTAAACTTCTAACAGTGAAAAATCCCTTAGCCCCTGAGCTATGGTACTATAAAACATGCCAATGCACAGTCTGCTATGGCATTGTGTGGGGGAAAAAAAGCCAAAAACATAAAGTAGTCTGGAAACCTGGCCTGTACATCCAGTGTGAATATTGTCGCTAACAGGCTTGTCACTCCTTTTGCAGCAGTGGTGACATCTATAGACATCTGCCTAAGCATGTACCTTGACTGCTTTTCGTTCTATTCCCTAAAACTCTGGGACTAGGTTTCTCATGTCACCCTTTTCCAGCTGAGAGCAAGGTTTTCACACTGCTATGGCTCTGATGTTGGCTGAAAGAAATCGTTTGACAGCCTTTCCCAAGTTCAAGCTAATGATTGAAGGAAGGTCTTATCTGCATAGCTCTGTGCACTGAAAAAGACTACATTCCATTGGTAGTGTGGGAATAGTAGGTGCTAATTCAGTTGTAGTTTACATGAAACTGCAACAAATTATACAGACCAAAATCTTTTAGTTATGTCTATGTTATATTTAGTCATATTTAGGTGCCTTTTAATTTTGTGAGAACAAAGTCCACTCTGAAATTTTCTGTCCTACAGTTCAGCATGTGTGTCCATTGTTCCTTATCTAAGGTCTGCTTTCCAAGTTAAAATACAAATATAAATATATTGGGCTGTATATTTGGAGATTCAAAATGTAAGAGATATGAATGCAATGGTCCATGTAATTATGGCAATGCAAGCTTCTAAGCCATTAATGCACTATTAGGTCATTGCAATAGCCAAACAACTCAGACTTCATGACATACCATCTTTTTGCTTCCTTTCAAAATCACTTTTTTAAAAAGAAATGAAAATTTACTAACCTTTCACTCAACACAAAATAATGATGGAACCCTGGTTCATTTATATTCAGCTGGGGTAACATATTTATTCAGGTGCCAGATGTAGAGTGTTAATGGATTAAAGTATATGGGCAAAGTGGGCAATTGTACTGTAAATGTTACTTAAGTGAATTTGGCCTGCAGGGTATTATTGATTTATTTTATCTAATTTGGTTTGTATTGCAATTCAAGCTCAAGATTGAGGGTTGAAGTCATCTGTCTTCTATAGGTGAAATGACTTCAGGTCACAAGGGAACTGAACTAAGTGAAAAGGAAGTCTCTTTGTTTGAGGAAGCAAAGGGAGTGGAAATATCTTCCAGAGGGGTGGGGGTGTGGAGAGGGAAGTGTTCTTCTTCTCCCAAGGACACTAGGAAATCGTATTCTACCAGGAAGAAAACATGCAACCACCACTCAGTAATAACATTTTGATTTCCTTGTCAATATTAAAACAACATCCTCTTAATAGCTGAAGAGTGGCTCTTTGCAAAGCTAGGCATGGAGCTTAGGGAGGTTGCTTACCATTGATCACTTTGTAAATCAGCAGAGCAGGAAGAAAGGTGCCTTCTTAGCTGCTGTACAGAGCACCCAAGTGAATATTTTGTGTTCTTCTCTCAGTCTTCCAAGTGTCCCGGCTTATGAAGAAAAGAGAGTAGCTGATGAGCACAGAAGAGCAATGTTCTTGCTCTTAATCCTTACTTTTTTAAACTCTTATAAAATGGTTTAATACTAAATTTGGTGTCGAATGATTGAACATGAATGATGAAAAGCAAACTGTTTAGTGCCATTAAACTATTGTGAGAATATCATATTATGTGGTTTCACTCCCAGTATTATTATAGCCTGAATTCATGATGATTATAAAGAAAAAGAGAATAATCAGGACTTTAAAAATAGGGCCGTCAGAAAGCAAACAACTTTGGTACAAATCATTCTTTTGAATCCTTTGAAACATCTCTGTCAAACAAGGAAGGATTCGTATCCTCCCCAATTAAGACAGGGAAACTGAGGCCTATGGAGGCCTGGCCACAAGTCCAGGGCCACCTGGGGTGACCATACAAGTTTTCCAGATGGAAAAGTGATTGGTACTACACTGCAGTATTAGTCCGCTGGCTCCTCTGCTTGTAGAGTTGCAAAGAGATCTATTAATTAAACAAAACAGTCAGACAGCTCCCCGGGAGTCTTTGGATACCGAGTCTCTAATGACTCCATGCAAAATGTCCCAGACCTGAAACATCTGTTCTGGAGATACAATCAAGTTCCACTCCACAGTCCCAAATTAACAACTTATTTTCTTTCCTTTTATTTTTTTTAAGTGCATAGCAGCTGTCCATGAATTTTAGAGGACAGACCTTGGTTTTAATCCTCAGCCAGAGAATATTACATAGAAAACTCTCCATATTTCACTGTATGTGCTAATTAGAAGTTCTTACACAAACACATAAATTCATTTATACACTGATGAATTCTCAGTTGCTAAATAGCTCCAGTATAAAGGCCAGAAAAATAAAAATAGTGCAAGGAATGTAACATTTATTTTTATGCAAGCTTGGATAATTTTTAGAATTGTTTTGTTTTGGGGGAATGGATTTGCATGTGCAATACATTTTTTTTTTTTTTGAGATTTTGAAACATTTTCTGGAAAAGGAAGGTAAATTTTTCTGATAGAGGTACCCAATCAGGTAACCCAGAGTTAAACCCAGAAGACCAGGGTGAAAAGAAGAGAAATAATCCCTAGGTCACGCATTCAGGAGGCCTGAGGGAAAGAATGAGGAGCACCAAGGAAGAGATGAAGGTGGTTTATGATTTCACTGCAGCATGGGGTAAATTTGCCTCCAGTGTGAGCCCTCTGGCCAACAAAGAGCAGTCACCCAGTACCCTTTCTGTTGCATCCCTCCAATAAGGGACAACAGGTAAATGTCAATCTCATCTCTCCTGCAGAAATGCAATTTCATGTGCTGTTTCTTTTTTAAATCTTTCCTCATTTAATTTCTCTCACTTTCTTTTACTTTAACCTCATTAGACACACTAACACATAAACACACATGTTATTTCACCCAGCCACCCAACATATACTAGATGCCTCTTGTTGGTCTTGTACTATTGGGGGCCCTGGAACAAGACAAAAAAGGTCATAGGTCTTTTTTTTTTTTTTGAAACGGAGTCTCACTCTGTTGCCCAGGCTAGAGTGCCATGGTGTAAGTCTAGCTCACAGCAACCTCAAACTCCTGGGCTCAAGTGATCCTCCTGCCTCAGCCTCCCGAGTAGCTGGGATTACAGGCATGTGCCACCATGCTCAGCTAATTTTTTCTATATATTTTTTAGTTGTCCAGTTAATTTCTTTCTATTTTTAGTAGAGACAGTGTCTCACTCTTGCTCAGGTTGGTTTTGAACTCCTGATCTCAAACAATCCTCCCGCCTCGGCCTCCCAGAGTGCTAGGATTATAGACATGAACCACCACACCTGGCCAAAGATCATAGGTCTTATCTGTTCCTGCACAGCTCACAATCCTGTAGGGGAAACATATAATTAAAAAAGTAAATAAATCCATGATATAGATGGCTTTGAATAGAAGGAATTGCTAGCAAGATTACAAACATAATAACATGATATAGAATTACTGGGAAAAACAAGGATCCTTTGGGTAAGAGGTTGATCATGAAAAGGCCTCTGCAATGAGGTGAGTTAAATTATATGAATGATGGGAAGGAATTGACAATGAGATGCTTTGAGGAAAGGATCTTCCAGCAGAAGAGAAGAACAAATGTAATAGCCTTGAAGCCAGGATAAATTTCTTTAAAATGAAAAGAAGGTCATACGGTTTAGAACATAATAGACTTAGTGGAATGTGGTACAGGATGGAGCCAGGAAGGTTAACAGGGAGCTAAATCATGAAAAATCTTACAGGCCATATATTAATAAAAAGCACTTGTATTTCCCACTTAACTTTGATCCAATTTTCTACATAACATCTATGTGCTGGGCATTGTACCAAATACTTTACCTGTGGTATTTCATATACCTTCATAATGATCCCGTGAGGAATGCAAGAATATTCCCATTTTATGGATGAGAAAACTAAGACTCATGAAAGTTAAGCAAATTTCCCAAGGTTATTTAGCTAATAAGTGGTGGATCCAAGACTCCGAATCAGATCTAACTCCATGATCTGAGCTCTTATCTATTCTCTTCCTCTAGTCTTCTTCTCCTTTATTTTATTTTCCTGAACTAGCTGACATGTCATGCATATAATGTAGGTGAAGCATACCCAAAAGCAAGTGTCTTCTGAAATAGTAGCACTGTGATCCTGTTGGCCAGAAGAAACCAAGCATGAGGAAAAGTAGTCCTTAGGGATGGCAGCTAATGGTAGCTAGATTCTGAATGCTTTCTGCTAAATTGCTTCCCTCATTAGACTCTGAATTCTCTCTCACAGCTAGATTGTCAAGAAGTCATCTAGGTAGATACAGCTACAGATATAAACATGTGTGTGTCTGTATACTTACATATATATTCATATGAGTTATATGTAAGTCTTACTCATGTATATTCACATATACTCTTACATGAATTATATATTGAGGAAGATTGAATTTAAATAATGCCCAAAGGAAAATTTCTGGGACCATGGGCTCTTCGAGAACATTGCAATTCCTCGTCAAGGGGAGGAATTTATTTTTCTTCCTCTTGAACCTGGCAAGGCCATTGAGATTTTCTCAATGTCTCTCAATGAATAGAATGCAGCAGACAAGTTGTTGTAGGATTTTTGAACCTCGGCTATAAAATGTAATACTTCTTTCTCTCTCTCTCTCTCTCTCTCTCTCTCTCTCTCTCTCTCTCTGCTTGCCCTTGGACCTCAGCAATCACATTGTGAGAAACTGCAGGCCACAGAGAGAAGCCATGTGCAGTTCTTTCTGCTAACAACCCCAGTTAAGGACTCAGTCAACAGAAAAATGCCGTAAATATGAGTGAATAAGTCTTCAGATAATTCTAGCCTCCAACCCCAAGTTATGGTGAGTGAAACAAAAATAAGCCATCCTCACTAAGTCTGCCCCAAACTGTAGATTTGCAAGCAAAGTACATGTTGCCACTGTTTTAAGCCATTCATTTGTAGGATACCTTTTCATACGACCCAAGAACTGGAAAACACACACACACACACACACACACACACACACACACACACACACATGAACTAAAGTGGCTTAGCGATGAAGCTACACCTTGATTCTAACCAAGCTCCATTTCTTATTTATGGTGGCCTCGGACAGGCTAACAAACTGATTTAATATTTATTTTCTTGGTCTATTAAGTATAGACAATAATGACTCCTGTTACATAGAATTGTTGTGTAAAATAACATGATGTTTACATATTTCTTAGCACAATGCCTGGGATAAATTATGTGCTTAGTGATTATCACCATAAGATAAAGTTCTTTATTTTCTAAAGTTAAAATTAAAATTTATAAAGTTAAAATTATAACTTATAAATTATATTTTAAAGTTATAAACTTTAAAATTATTATTATTGCTATTGCTGTACCATTGGGCATGTACAACTTACATCTTTTTCCCCAAAAGTACCCTTAAAAAGTTTTCAGATAAGTGCCATGCAAGCAGTACTATTGTTTCTGAAGCCTGTGAGAAAATGAGCGCTGTGGATAATTAAAGGCCAGCTGATGATACCCAGGGAAAGATGTCTAACCACATCCTAAAGGGACAGAGAGCAAAAGGCTTAGAAACTAGAAAATGTTCTTCAAGGCAGAGTGAATATATATTTGTCCATGAACTTTATCCAATTGTGGAATTCAATACGAAACCCTAGAAAGAAGAGTGCCGATGACATTTCCCACCAATTAAATGTCATCCCGACACAAATCACATGTCATAAATCAAGGACTTTGAGGAAAAGAAGGTCATTTTTGCCAGAAACTGCATTTTTCCCCTCTTTGCAAGTGCTACTTTTGGGGACTGTAATTGTATTTATAACAACGGGGCCCATTGCTGTGATGAGCCATTGCCTAGCCTTTTTTGCAGAGGGCTATTGCTGATGATTCATTATTATTCTTTCCCACTTGCACAGCTTTGACTTGCAACATGTCATTTCTTGCAAAAATGAAGGTAAATCAGGTGGTTTTGGAAATTCTGATTGGTTTACTGGTGTCCTGTTGGGTTGAGTAGACTTCTGAATATGTCATGTGTAACAGCTTGCTCTTACCTGTCACCTACTGAGAGCGTAAAATTCCCAAACTAAGTGCTACCAACCTCTATGAATCCAAAATGTTCTCATATCTCAGCCCTACGCACTGCACATTCATCTCTGGTAAGTAAAAGAAAAATTCTCAAGTCTTGTCTTGAAACATTTGCACCAATGCGTGTCAACGTTTGGTGCAGACACCCTGATTAGGAACCTGTGCCCATGTGAAGGGCAGGAGGAGGGAGCACAGAGGAACCTAAGACACTGTCTTTAGCTTAGACTTGGAATTGTAGGGCTGAGCCTGGCACTCCCAGTTACCACCTTGTGCAAATCGCTGTTGTCCACTGAGACACCGTGGATATCCTGAGGGCCTAATTCTCCACTTAAGAATTCCATTGAGCAGCGTCAGGGGAGTTGTTCAAGTTCTCACCAATGGATGCAGGAAAGTCTGAAATCCAACCAGATGTTGAAACTTTAAGGAGACTTCTAACGTCTAGTTAGATGATGCTTGATAGATGCTTGATCTTTTTTATGTATGTTCTTATTAATTCTTCACTCTCTAGAAAGCTTTTTTGCTCTTCCTTTGCTATAATAGCTACCCCCCAACTCCCACCTTTTAAACCTAATCTTCAGCTAGGTTAGATGGCTGTGCTACGAGGGACCGTAGCACCTTCTATTTCCCTGTATTATCCCATTGACATTATTATTGTTTTCTTTTTCTGTCTTCCTCACTACACTTTATATTCTTCAATGAGAAAGACTGTGTCATGGTGCCACCTCCAGTACCCCCTAGTACACGGTCTGGCAAGCAGTAAGCACTAAAATAGTGAGTGCTGGAAAGAACAATAAATGAGTGAATGAGGTTACCAGACAAAAACCTAAAGTCCCAATAATTGAACTAACAATTTCTATGGCTTCAAAATGAAATGATAATTTAATTGAAGAAATGGTGTGAATACACAGGTTGGTATTTAACAACGAGCCTTTAAAAACCCATAAAATAACCTAATATAGACTAATAGGTACACTGTTGGTCTTCTTACTTGCAATCTCTCAGCTTTCTCATTACCTGCCCAATACTGCTATAAGTCTAGATTCACAGAATTAAAGGAAATAATGCAGTAGTTTGAATTATGTGAATTTAAATCTTAGTCTTGCTTGGAATCAGCAGTGAGCCTTAGTTTTCTCAACTCCAAAGCTGTGCTAATAATTTTTATCATTATGTAGATTTAGAAATAATATATATAAAGCAGCTAGAACAGGGGTAAGGAGTACGCACTATCAGTATGCATTATATAAAACTCTTCTGGATAGTAATATTGCGTTCCCATCTTTAAGCACTTTCAATGTCTCCCCATTGCCAGTGTAAAGAATATAATCAGGTAGGATGGCATTCATGATTCCCACAAGTTCATTCTTTCCCAGCCTCAGATCCCATTACTTTTCTCCTACTTTAGATTTTCCATTCAATTTGCCCAACCTCCTCTTCTCCAACATGCTTGGAACCTTCTAGACTTTATACCTGTGGTTGCACTATGTGATCAGGCTGTTCTTACCTGTTGAAATCCCTTTTACTATGAGAGGCAATAATGAGCAGTGTTTAAGAACATGGACTATGGATCCAGTCTACGTGGGTTTGAAAGCCAGCTCTGTTGCATGTGACTTTGGACAAATTATTTAAGGTCTCCATGCCTCAATGTCAGTATAGGTATAATGGGGATAGGAAATGCTTACCTTCTAGGGTAACAAAAATTAAATGAATCCACATCTGTAAAGTTGTAAAGTATCAATAACAGTGCCTGCCTTGAAGTGAGCACTGCATGGAATATTAATTACTATCATCATCATCATCACCTTTTTTAAAGACTTCTCCATAAATACTTCCTCCTGTCATTTGTCACTGTCTGCTCTTTCCTTAGTGCTCTGCCAATATTTCTCTTGTATCTTTATTATGGAACTTAAAAAATTATGTTTTATATTATAGTAAATGGCTTGAATGCTTGCCACCCCCATAAAATTCTATGTTTCTGTAGGGCAAAGGCCATGATGCCCTCTTCCTCATCTCTTTTATTGTCAAAGGATATTAAAACAATGTTTTCTCTAATACTGTACACAGGCTAAGTGTGAAATGAATAGGAATGCATATGTCTAATTTATTACTTGTGGACTTGTTCATTATCTGTCTTCTTGTATGAAAATAAGAACATTGACTTTGTCTGTCACTGCTATAGTCCCAGAACTTGAAACAGTGCCCGATAACAACATAGGCATTTGGGACTCATTGGTTAAATAAAAGAAGAAATGAATGAATGAATGAATGAATGAACCCATGAATTAATGGATCAATCAATAAATCAAGGTATCCATATTTGAGGTTTCCTGAAACTCTCTCTTTTGCGAATCAGAAAGTATGTGCTTTGACCCTTAGATTCCCTGTGTATTTCCACACATGAACATGCCTATGTGTATGCAGAATGCAAAATTGAAATCATTTCCAGAGCAGGATATAAATTGGACATGGGGCAACTACTTGACTAGGTGGCAGGAAGATATTTGAACAGAAATATCTTGCCTAGAGAAAAGCAGGTGGAATTTGCCTTTTCAACATTTTTGTGCCAAGCCAGATGATTTACTTCTCACCTGGGAACAATTTCCTTTCTGCAGCCATAATGTGAGTTTCACCACAGCTGTGGAGCTAAAGTCAAAGTCAAAGTAGAGATTGCTGTGTCACTTGCTGGGAAATGACTTTTTAGTTTGGGTCTGTGTCCTTGTCTAGCAGCTTTCTTATTTGTGTTTAAAAACATGGACTGCAGAGAGGTAGGTGCACATCTGTTTCTGAGTGTATAACTGGAATATGGAAGGAAGTTTTTTTGCATGGCTTTAAATTCCTGGACGTTTTAGCTGTCCCAATACATGCATTCTGACTTCTGTTTTTCCAGCCAAAAAGCAGCAGCTGCATCTGGATCTGTGAATTATACATTTAAGTTAACAGTATTTAACGGAAACATACATTTCTTTTTTATTTTCTGTATCTGCAATTCTGAAACAACTCAGGTTTATCAGTATGAGGCTGGTATCTTCTATCTCCTGTATTCTTTCTCTTTCTGTTCTTAACACCATATAGTGAGATTGGAGAATAAAATAAATTACTCTCTGTACTGCCCTTTCATATTGCCATCTTTTTCTTCTGGTATTGGTATTTCATGAGAGGAGTTATGTTTTGTAAGTTGGGATGTTGGTGACAAAGATCAGGACAGAACTAGACTAGGGGTAGGAGAAGGAATGTAGGCTTCCTTTTATGCCAAAGTCATGAAAAGAAACACTAGAGTTTTCCAATGCTGAGTCAGAGGCCTGCGTAACAACCTCCTATTTCTGAAGGCAATGGGGACATTGCATGACAACACAGGGCACACACAGAGGAAGATGTCTCAGGCATTCAGAGATACATTATGCCAGTTCCGGAAACTGAAATAAGATAGAGAAGAGGAGAAAGATATTTTCAAGCATTACTTGTGAGTAGATAAAGAAGGCCTACAAAGTGTGATTGGTTACGTATCCTTCTGAAATCTCTTGTCTAATGCCTGGCATGGTATATTCAATATACAATGAGAGATCTATTCTTTTGTACATTCCAGACATTTCAGTCTTGAGTCTCCTTTTGCTAAGAGAATACACTCATGTGAAACAACAAATAAAATTATCTATCAACTCTTTTATAAAAATTAGTTGACCTAAGGCAAGAACTGTACCAAGGGACCATCAGATAGGTTATCTGCAGTTGCAGAAGCTCTGTGAAGAAAAGTTGCAGAGATCCCCAAAATAAATGTCACATAATCAAAGGAAGGAGCATGAACCTTGAGGATAGATGACCATGCTTAGAATCTAGCATTGCCTTTACCACACTAGGCTCAGGTCCCTCAGGTGTGAAAGTAAGTGACAAAAGGTAAGTTACTACACAATAATATTTGAGATGCTCTTGTCCTTGCTTGATTCTTCGGAAAGAAAGATAAGTGGGAGCAGTTCAGACACTGCTTTCTTGTACAGAATATTGATAGCAAGCATGGCAGAAACAAAAAAAGAAATTAACAAACCAAAATAACAACAATCATAACTTATGGCAGGGTCAGCAGTGCTTCCTTTTTGTCAATAAAGTTTTATTGAAACACATTCACACCCATTCATTTAAGTGTAGCCCATGTTGTTTTCTGGCTACAATGGCAAAATTGAATAAGTACGACAGAGACCGTCTCACAAATCTAAAATATTTATTATCTTGCCCTTTGGAGAAACGTTTGCAACTCCTGCTCATAATAATCTAGATCAGCTATGATGCCATACAGAATACATATAAACTCTGGGATCAGCAAATGAGAACCCATAAAAGCCTCCTACAAATTGTTTTATGACCACGGGACATATGGAAATGCATTTTTGGGATTCTTCATTGGCAAAATCTCTGAAGTCATATATGGTTTCTAGATTCATTTTATTACAATAATCACCAAACTAAATATTGATCAGTTCTCCCAATTCAATTAATGCTTAATGAGATCTTTCCTTATATTTTTACTTCATCAGTCTTTGTCTGCTGATATTTGTCATTTGTTCTTCCACCATTTTCATGAAATGCAAACCTCACATTTCAAAGTACAATGTGATATTCTGCCTTCTCCAAGTGCAGAGGGGCTGGCTCTAACACAACAATCTTGTAAAGTGTTGACACATGAGTCAAAACTATTCGACAGGATGTAAAATAAAAGGCTGCAAGATTGGCTGTCATTGGCCAAAGATAAAAAAACATGCTGAGAGTATGAAAATAATATATTTTATAGGGTGTGTGTATGGGGGAGGGGATGGGAGAGAGGAGAGGAAGAAAAGTATTACAGACAGGTTATTTATGTATTCAGGAACAGTCATGTTATAATGAATCACTCCTGCATAAGATACTCAATGTACTGGGGCTGTGAAGGAAGCAGATTTTGAGAAGTTTTGCTGAAATTGGTGGGATTATCTCTTTTATTAGTTCTTGAGGGACCACAGGTTTAAATGGTTTGTAAATTATTTTGGTTCCTGGGCTTGGATAATTTTGAATATGTTTCATTGCCAAATAGGCAACAAGTCATTATCTGCAGGTTGCCTGTGTCAAATAGAGATAAGGTCTGTATATATAGGGTTTTTAGGAGAACCGCCTCAGATAATGTGTATCAAAGCAGGAAGGAAACTGATTTTTCTTCACAGTGTCTATTATCGTCATTACTATGTTTACTGTGATGTCATGGCCAGTCGTCAGAAGGTTCCAATATAGCCTCAAATTGACCTGATGCGATTAGGTCTCATTTCAATCATCTTCTCGTACAAAGGACAACTGATAGCGTTCTAATGAAAAGTTTTGTCTCCCATATAGTTGGGACTTGAAAATCACATGCCTTAGGCAAATAAAGGAAAAAGAACAGCATTTCCCTTTCTGACATGACTTCACATTGTCTCTCGAAAATTTAAGCCTTAGGATACATTATGTGCTTTCTTCTTTGCACCTGGTCATACACCTTTTAGTAAATGCTTGCTGTTAAAATGATAAATGGATGCTATTAAAACACTTTAATGCATAGTTCACCAAAAGTGCCTACTTAAAGGCAAGTTTCCCTTTAGAATTTTGAACAAGATGCCTTCTCAGCTTTTCTTTGTTGGCAAAATTCTTAAGAGAACGGAAATGTATATGTATATGCCTGTGTTCCTTTAAGGGTCCACCAGAGATCATTTATATTACTGTAAAAGCTTCAAGTGGCATTTTTTCTAAAATATTAAGGGGACACAAATATTTTTATTACATGGATACCTTGCGCAATGCTTAAGTCAGGGCTTTCAGTGTGTCTGTCACCAAAACAGTGTTCATCGTATCTTATAGATAAGTTTCTATCCCTCATCCAACTCTTCCTCTCTACCGTTCTTGGTTTCCAACATCCTCTGCATTTCTTTATGCCCATGTGTGCCTATCATTTAGCTCCCACTTATTAGTGAGTACATGTGGTGTTTGTTTTTCCATTCCTGAGATACTTTGCTTAGGATAATGGGCTCTAGTTCCATCCAACTTGCTGCAAAAGACATTATTTCATTTCTTTTTATGTCTGAATGTGAAAATATATCACATTTTCTTTATCCACTCATGAGTTGGTAGGCACTTAGATTGATTTCACATCTTTGCAGTTATGGATTGTGCTGCAATAAACATTTGACTGTAGGTGTCTGTGATAAAATGACTTCTTTTCCTTTGGGTAGATGCCAGTAGTGGGATTTCTGGATCAAATGGTAAGTCCATATTTATTTCTTTAAGGAATCTCCATACTGTTTTCCATAGAGGTTGTACTAATTTACAGTCCCACCAAGAGTGCATAAGCATTCTTTTCTCTCTGCATTCATGCAAGCATCTATTGTTTTTAGACTTTTTAATAATGGCCATTCTGACAGGGCTAAGGTGGGATGTCATTGTGCTTTTAATTTGCATTTCCCTGATGATTAGTGATGTTGAACACTTTTTCATGTTTGTTGGCCATTTGCTTACCTTCTTTTGAAAAACTTCTGTTCATGTCTTTGCCCACTTTTTAATGGGGTAGTTTGTTTTTTTCTGGCTGATTTGTTTGAGTTCTTTGATGATTCTGGATATTTGCTGTTTGTCAAACGCATAGTTTGGGAATATTTTCTCCCATTCTATAGGTTGTCTATTTACTGTTTTGTAGTATTCATGAATGATCTTTTGTATTTCTGTGTTATCAGTTGTAATGTCTCCTTTTTCATTTGTGATTGAGCTTCTTTGTGTCCTTTTCTATTTTTGGTTAATCTGGCTAGTTGTGTATCAATTCTCTTTATCTTTTCAAAGAACCAACTTTTTGCTTTGTTGATCCTTTGTATTTTTGTTTTTATTTCATTTAGTTCTGCTCTGATCTTATTTATTTCTTTTCTTCTTCTGCCTTTGTGTTTTGGTTTATTGTTCTTTTTCTAGTTCCTTGAGATGTGACATTAGGTTTTTAATTTGTGACCTTTCCGTCTTTTTGATGCAGGAGTTTGAGGCTATGAACTTTTCTGTTAGGGCTGCTTTGGCTATATCCCACAGATTTTTAAAGCTTTTTTCTCCTTTGTCACTCAGTTTGAGGAATCTTTTGATTTCCATCTTAATTTCATCATTGACCCAAGGATCATTCAGCAGCAAGTCGTTTTATTTCCATGACTTTGCTTAGATTTGAGAGTTTCTCTTGAAATTAATTTCTAGTGTTATTCCACTATGGTCTGAGAATATGTATGATTTCAATTTTTTTGAATTTGTCAAGACATGTTTTGTGGCTTAAGATATGATCCATCTTGGAGAATGTCCCATGTACTGAGGAGAAGAATACATATTCAGTAGCTTTGGGGTAGAATGTTTTTTAAATCTCTATTAGGTCCATTTATTTTAGAGTTCATTTAATTCCAGTGTTTTTTTTTTTTAATTTATATTTTGTGTCAGTGATCTGTCTAACTCTGTCAGTGGGGTGCTGAAGTCCTCAGCAATTATGCTACTGCTCTTTATCTCTTTGCTTAGATCTAGTAGAATTTGCTTTATGAATCTGGGTGTTCCTCTGTTAGGTGCATATATATTTAGGATTGTTATGTATTTTTGTTGAATTGTTTCCTTTATCACTATATAATGGCCATCTTTGTCTTTCTTTACCATTCTTAATTTAAAGTCCATTTTTTTTTGATATGAGAATGGCTACACCTGCTCTCTTTTGGTTTCAGCTTGCATTTGATATTTTTTCCTATCCTTTCACATTGAGCCTGTGTGCATCCTTTCGGTTTAGATGTTTTTCCTGGAGGCTGAAGATACTTGGGTTGCATTTTTTCATACATTCAGCAAGGCTGTGTCTCTTCAGTGGGACATTCAGACCATTCATGTTGAGTGATAAAATTGTTAAGTGAAATGCTGTTCTGTTCATCACGTTGGGTAGTATCTTATTGCTTTGTTTTCCCCCTTGTACTATGTTTTATATGAGCTGTGATCTTTAGCTTTTGGGTTTTTTTTTTATAATATTAGGTGTCTATCGTGCTATTCCATGTATAGTGCACTTTTGAGAATTTTCTGTAAGACAGATTTAGTAGTGACAAATTACTTTCACGTTTGTTTGTCTAGAAAAGCTTTTATTTCTCCATCATTTATGACAGTGAGTTTTTACAGGATACAAAATTCTTGGCTGGCTGTTTTTCTGTTTAACAAGACTAAAAATAGGGTCTCCATCCCTTCTAGCTTATACAGTATCTGCTGAGAATTCTGCCATTAGCCTGATGAGTTTTCCTTTGTATATCAGGTTTTGCTTTTGTCTTGTAGTTTGTAAAATTTTCTCCTTCATTTTGACTTTGGCCAGGTTGATGATTATGTGTCTTGGAGATGTTCCGTTTGCTATAATTCTTCCCCATGTTCAATGACCACCTTTTATCTGTATGTCTCAATCTCTGACAATACCAGGGAAATCTTTCTCAGTAATTCTCTTGAATAGATTTCCCATGATTTTTGCTTTCTTTTCTTCTCCCTCAGGAATACCTATAATTTAATTTGGCTTGCTTCATATGGCCCCATATTTCTCTCACTGATTATTCATTCTTCTTTATTCTGTTTTCTACATCTGGAACTGACTTAGTTCGAGATTCTCACCTTCAAGCTCTGAGATTCTTTCTTCTACTTGGTCTAGCCTATTATTGAAGTATTCTGCTATATTTTGAAATTCCCTAAATGACTCTTTAATTTCTTTAAGTTTTGTTATATCCTCTCTTATGTTGTTTATCTGTTTAGCAACTTTTTCTTTCTTTCATTAATGTCCTGAAATATTTTTTGGCTTCCTTGCATTGGTTTTCAACTTTCTCCTCAATGCTATTCATGTCATTTCCCTTCCATTTCTGACATTTTGATGATTTCCTTTCAGTTGGGGTCCATTGCTGTAGATCTATTGGGATCCTTTGGGGGCATTGAACTTCTTGTTATTTAATGTTGCCAGAGTTCTTTTGCTGGTTTCTTCTCATCTGAAACCTCTTTTCTCAGCTCAGGGTACCTGATATGCAGTGCACATATTCCGAATTCTGTCAGTTGCAGTGACCAGGACCTGAAACCATTAGGTATCTGCTGTGGCTGCTTTCTGGTGCAGTGTTGCTTCACAGGCTCCAAGCAGCTCCCTGATCAGTCTGGAGATCTGTGATGGTGGGAGAGCCCCCTCATAGCTCAGGGCACAGTGTCCATGGGGTAGCAGGAGTCCCAGTGTTCTCTCTTCCTGTATTTCCCCATATGTGGATTCTTCCTCGAGGTACCTTCTGAAAATGTAGAATGGATCACCCCATCAGCTTCTCCTTCACTCTGAGTGTCTCCTGTCATTCCCCTGATGATTTACAGTGCTCTTTCCAGTAAG
The DNA here is from genome assembly GCA_963575035.1 of Avahi laniger. Taxonomy (NCBI): domain Eukaryota; kingdom Metazoa; phylum Chordata; class Mammalia; order Primates; family Indriidae; genus Avahi; species Avahi laniger. The sequence continues at coordinate 22,684 of CAUYSK010010848.1, forward strand.
ACCCATCTGTAGGTGTGCATCTATCTACTTTCAACTTTTGATCCTGTCTTTGTAAGCAGAATATGCATGCTGCTTCTAGCCTGCCATTTTCCTCAAACCCCTTCTAGTATCTTTAATTAGATATTCTTAGATAGTAAATAGTTTGCCTCTTCCTCCCTTTCCAAAGGGTCCTGAGTTTGGCAGATGATGAAAACACATGGGTCATTTGTATTTCAAGCTCCCTAGTTTGACTTTTTCTGCTCATTGTTTTCAAAGATGAAATTCTGCAGTGTATATAATATCTGGGTGACAGATGCGTTACTTCACACATCTTTAAAACTTTTAAAACTTTATGTTAGAAACAAAAACCACATTTTGTGGAAAAGCTAATAAACAAAACAAATCAATGATTAGCTGAAATTTTCATTGTTTTGAAATATATAGTAGCCGAGATCACTGTCTGGAATTACATGAGGATAAAGGAATTATAAAGACACATATACCTACTTGTGTGCTTTTCTTGAAATTACCTTGCCCTTTTGATGCTGTCTGTGCTAAAATGCATTTATAATATCAAACTATAAGCTAATAAAATTTTGGAATTTTATGCAATCATGACTAATTCTCCTTGACAGGAGATGCCTTTATTTTAAGTAGTGGAGTAATTTTATCAATGTTAAACAAATATAATTTAGAAGCCTCAGATGAAGAAGGCATCATTAGTTAATAATATCTTAGTATCACAGCATCCAAAGTGATATTTTATAAAGTATAGCTTTATTCATGGAAACAAAAGTTTCTACTTCATTTTCTTTTCTTTGCATGTTGCTGAGGAAAATATGTGAAGCATCCCTAAAAAATGTCAACAGTTAGCTTCCTCACCAAAGGCCTGAACTTGCTGTTTTTGCTTTCTCTTTGAATTTGTACTTTTCAACCTCAGTTTTAATTGGCTAGAACAACAAAGGAACTAAATTCTTTATTTTGAACGAATCTTCTTTATGTGCCTAAATAGCAATGAGCTAGCAATAACATCTTACTTTTCTGACAACTCCCATTGTCAAGTGTAGACTAGTTAGAAGTTGGTACAATGTGAAAATAAATATCTGGTTTCCCACAGGCAGTCCTCTGAAATGCCGTCTATCATTTATAATTCCTCTGATGTTATTTGGTGGTTATGATTTATCACCTTGCCACTGCATTAGTCAGCTGTGAAATCTCTGTGACTCAATGGCACATAACAAAAGCAATCAGGAAAGTGACATTTGAATGAAGGGTTGGTGGATGCGGTTTGAACAAGATTTCATTAACTTAAAGAACTAAGGCAGGGTAACTCCCCCAACTTTTTGAAATCTTACAAAGTCAGCATATCAGCTCTTTCCCTTCATTAGTTAATACCTCTAAACTTGAGAAATAATTACCATCAATTGTAGACAAACAACAAATGTGGATTTATGGAAGGATGACAGTATACATTTAATCTCATTTTGCATTTACTCTTATATTTTTCTATTGTGTTCAGAATAGCCTTTTCCTAGTCTTGCAAATCAATTTCCTATTGCTTTTAAATTCCCTTGCTACCCACCTATTTTTTTTCTGGTGATAAGTTGGTAGCAAAGTGAATTTATTCTTTCAATATGTATTTATTGAGCCTGGATTCTGTGTCAGTCATTTGAAAGACAATGGATGGAAGCAATGAGCAACGCAGACCTGACCTTGCCTCTCAAGGAGATTTTAGTCTGGTAAAGTGAGTCCCCTTTACTTTTCTAGATTAAGTGTCATTAGCAAACATCCTGTGGGCTAATAAGAGGGGTATTGAGTGAAGTTCTTAAAAAGTTTCACCTCTGGAGCTCAGTTCATTGGTTGCAAGCATCATCCAATAGCATTATCCAGGAATTCTGAATGCTTGTCACTGCATCTGAGAGATATTAGGAAAGAAAAGATAGTTTTCAGGTACACATAGTTGTCAATAATAGAAACATGATTTAAGCATAAATTTTAGAAGCAGCTGAACACTCAGAATAAGAACTGTGCATAATTCACTTTGATATTATCAGTACCTTGGATAGTGTCTGAAAGAGAATGGTAACAGTAATACTATCTACCCTTTGTTGAAAGTATACTAGGAATCAGGCATTGTGCTAAATATTGAGTCAGAAGTTCCGATATGAAGAGTCTCTATTTCAGAGGAGGAGGAGAGAAGCATAATTAGCTGATAAAGCCTACAGAGGTTAACATAATAATTTTGGAAGAAATTATGTCAGCTTCCCAGTCCCCAGGAGGAAAAGATGACAAACATGAACAGAATAGAAATATTATTTTGGCATGGTTTGAATTCTTTCAACTGTAAGAATAAGTATATCCAAGAACACAACAGGAATTTGATTAAGAAGGACTAGGCACTGTTCTCATAGCTAAGCTAAGCACACCCACTTTTGGTTGGCCTGAGAATATGATACTATCTCAGGGTAATAACATTATAATGAAGAAAACATAGGCAAATGACATAAACAGTCATTTGGGGTGTAGATACATGTTCCTCTACCTTTAGGAAAGGTTTGGAAAAGGCTTTGGAGGATAGGATAAGAATGAGGTCATGAAAGGAGATATAACTTATTTATACAAGTATTAACTTGAGCCCAAACATAAAAGGAATACCCTTGATACTGATCAATTGCTGTTTCTCCCACTGCCCTGGTTGAAATAAGTAGTGGGTATTAAATCATGACAAATATTTTTCCAAGTTGCTTCACCCAGTCTCCTTTTTGACTGGGGCTTAGGAGGAAATATTAAGAAACAGAAACTACAGACTGGGAAAAGTTTGACTTGCTTGCTTTCTTTTCCTGTTGGACAATGTTTTAAGCAATGTAAGTCTCTTGGCCCAATCTCTCAGGTATCACAACAAAGGGCTGTGCTCACCCATCTGAGGTACACTTGGCTAAGGAACCAACATTAAAGATTTTGTTTAGTCCTCAAATCAATCCTACAACATATAGATTATTATGATTCCCATTTTGCTGATGGGTAAACTAAAGTTTAGACAAGTTAGGCAAATTGTTCAGGGTTGCAATGACTATATTAGTAGAATCAACTTCATATATGTCAGACTCTATTTTAAAGTGAACCAGGAACAAATGGCCAGAAATAAACAGGTCTTCAGAGACTATGCCTGGTTTCTAAAGGAGTCAAATTAATTTTTATCACATACAAGGAAGGTGTAGGAAAGAAGATCGAGGTAGGTTATTGGATGGTTTCAGTTAGATAGAAGTTTTGGCATTAAAGAAAAAGTGATTGAAAACTGAGATGGAAATGGGAAATGGGCAAATGGGAATCTATGGGTTGTTGTTGTTGTTGTTGTTGTAGTTTTGTTGTTTTGCTTCAGTTCCAGACAACTGGCTGGAGATTACAAAGTGATCATCCCCATAAAACCTCACATGTCAACTGTGATCTCATTCAGCACCTTCACCGTTAACAATGTGCGGCTAATGGAAATGGAAATGAGACTGAAGAATTAGTTTCACAAATCTGGCTCCGGATAAATTGATCTCTCTTCCTGTCCACAGTACGTTGTCCTCAAGTCCAAGAGTCCATTAACTGAACACACAAGCGAAGTTTCCCACACTCAAAATCTGCTCTGCATGCTGTGCACAGATGCTCACAGCGTTCTTCCCCTGTGCCCACGTCGAAAATCCTCCTGGCATTTAAGATCATGATCTGCCTCAAGCCTTCCTGTCAAAAAGAGAACAGTTCTAAGTAAAATGTTGTAGATCAGCGAGTTGGTAAACCAGCGACGGAAACAGTGCGTTACAGCCCATCAGACCTCTGAGAATATCCCACTTTGAAGATGTAAGAATGACAGAGACATTAGAATTAGGTCCCAGAGAAGCATTTGGTATGTGGGCAAGTTCAGATGACCTTTTTAAATGACAGGAATTTTTCGCTTCTGATTCTGACCTCAGAAACAGCTTTCAAACTGAGTTTCAGTAGAGAGGTTACAGATTACAGTCATACAATAGAATGCCGCTGACAGTTATTGAGTACTTATTATGTGCCTGGCACTGAGCTAAGTGTATAATGTGCGAGGTATCATTTAGCCCCTTAGAATCACCTTAACAGGTTGGAACTATTGTTATGTCATTTTACAGATAAGGAAAGAGGCTCAGATACGTGAAATGCTCTATCCAATATTATAGAACTAGTCTCATAACCTGATTTAATTGTAGATTCTTATGGCTCCAAAGCCTTTGTTCTTCAAACGCTAGCCCATGCTGCTTCAGAATGAAGGTCAGAGACTAACTCAGAGGAAATGTTTCTAAAGGAAGCAACCCTTCTGAGTACCTAATATGTGCTGGGTGCTTTATAAAAAAATTTGTAGTAGTAAAGGTATTTTATGTATCCCTGACGCCAATCTAGGAAATGGTTTATGGTGGGACTCAATTCATGGGAGAGTTGGATGAACTTCTCTCAAGTAAATTAGAGGTCTGGGAGGCAGGATCTGATTCTGATTGTTTAGTAGAACTAAATTTATCCAGAGACAAAGCATTAATCAGGAAGGTGGAATGGGAACTGCTTTGTACAAGAAATGACAGCTGCTGCTTAGAGGAAGAAAACTGAGGGATTATGTGTAATCTCCAGTGGGTTTTCAAGTAAACTACTGGGCTAAAAGGACACATGGAATAGATTTGATAGAGAAAAGCATCTTAGCTTTTGGAAACCACTAAAGAACAATGGGCGGTCAGAATGTGGAGCGGTGGGCTTGCTTGTAGTATCAATACATTGAAGTATTTGTATAATAGGAGAGTGTTATTTTATTTTATTTTATTTTTGCTTTTCATAAAAGAGCTACCCTTGACCTTTTAGAAGTCTGATGTCAGGAAAACAGGTATAAACTGATGGTTGGCCTTATCAGAATTAAATATTTGAAAAGGTATAATTCATGCAAATGTTTAGGCTTTTGTTTCATTGTGCAAGGGCAAAACCTGCCTAGGCTGGTATTTACTTTTCTAATTAGAAAAGCTTGAGTGATGTGAACAATTAAGATAATATAATATCTTTACAAGATAATTAATCTTTTCTTTGTGATTCATCCTACCACATCCCAAGCTGATAATGTTATTTACCTCCCAGTTAAGGGTATGTTAGAATATAATTGGAGCCATTTGCTTTGACTATCAGAGGAGAAAAGATCATGCAATTTGCATCTCATATATCTGGAAATTAAAACTGAAGGACTGACCACTTGACACCACAGAAATTCCTGAAACGAAGCCTGCTGAGCTCAATTTGTTGTGGCGGCTAAATGATTCCTCTCTCTAATTTGAATGCGTGATGAAACTCCTATTAGAACATTGCACCATAATAATTGACAACATAATGAAACTGCCAAAGACGAAATGCAAATACCTCTTTACTGACCCTTCAGAGCTGCACTCTAAACTTAGAATGAAGCAAATGCCTGTGTCAGACAAGTAACATTCCCTTTTGTTCTGCCTTCCCTGCATCCATCAGGGACTACTGAGACATTCTTATGGACACTCATCTCTTTAGAATTAAACAGTTCAGAGTTAGCAGCAACAGTAGGTTGTAGATTTTGGGGTAGCCTAACACATGTATAGATTTAACTAGAAAGAATATTTGAAAACTATTCCTATCTTCCATTATCATCATTTTATTAAAAAAGGCATTTTTAGCTTAAATATTTTAGAAAAATATTTTCCTAGTCTAATAGTTTTATAAAATAATTTAGCTTCATTTAAAAAGAAATTATGATGTTTTTAGTTTTCCAGGGTTTTCCTCTGGTTAAGCATCGACACTGGTTTTTAGAAATCACTAATTTATATACACTAGCTCTCCTTTTTGTTGTTTTTAATTAACCTCTCAATTCATTATAATTTGCCTTCTAACCTTTTTAGGATGCGAAACTAGTAATATCTTCAGTTGCTGTTCAACAGTCACTTGCTTCCTTCATCTGACTGGAGCTCTCATTAACATTTGGCACTGGTGATCACTTTTTCCATCTTGGAAAAAACTCTCTTCCTATAATTTCAATTATCCCATATACTCTTAGCTTTTCCTCTCTGGAGTCATTTCTTCTCATCCTCTTCTACAGGTTTCTCTTTATTGTTGAAAGGTTGGTATTTTTCAGGGTTCTTCCTTAATGTCCCTTCCTTTCTTACTCCACACACTCATCCTGGGTAATCTTTTTTATTCCCATAGTTTTAACTAGTCACAAATTTGATCCAAGCCAGATCTCACTTCTTAGTATCAAATCAATATCTCCAATCATTAGACATTTCCATATTCCTTTAGAATACCACAATAGCACTTCAAACAAATTCCAAACTAAGTTCATTATTTCTCCCTATGCTTTTGTGGTTCCTGACACCAAAAGTAGAATTACTATTCCTCTATTGTTCAAGTCACACACCTAGGTATCATCTGGACCCAATCACAAAGGCCTGTTATTTCTGCTTTCTAATTCAGACCAATATTACCTTGCACTTGAAGTCCCATAGCTCGCCAAGCGTTATGCCCACCATCTTTGTCAAATTACTCCCTTTACTACAACCAGAGCATGTTTCAAAACACACATCTAATTATGTCACTTGCTAATGATGTTCCAATGACTCCTCCATTACTTTCTGGATAAGATCCTGACTCCATGACATGACTTCTAAAACTCCATATCACTCATGAGCTGCTCCTTGTCTATATCCCTGGCTGATTATTTAACTATTCCACCAATTTTTTTTTACCCCTTTTCCACCTCCATTCAACATTAGAGAAATCTTTCTTATTTCATATACATTTATGATTATAATCAATGAAACAAATTTTACTTCCTCTTAAATATTTTTGGAGACCAAGAATATGCATTATATAAAATTAATGAAGCAATTAAATATATTGATTACAATATATTGATCACAAGCCTGGATTCCAATCTTAACTTTTCTGAACAATATCTCTTCTGATCTCAATCAAACTAGTAAACTACTTCAAGCCTCAATTTCCTCATTTGTAAAATGGGGATAATATTATTATCTGTTTACTTAAAGTTGTTATTTGTTATTATTCATGTAAGTGAGAAAGTGTTTAATACAATCTGTCCCATGGTGTTTTGCCATTTTTGTTACTATGTATAAAGTGTTTAAACTACTTACCCTAATATTTAATATTTTCCATAATCCTTCCTACTTATTGAATCTAATCTCTCCTCACAAACTAGAGTAAGCCTTGTCTGTTATTTTCTACCCTGTCCAATCTCTGCTTTCAAATAGGCAATATGATTACCCCCTGTTGCGATGTTCTCCCATCTAGAATGCATTCTTCCCTCTCTCCTACTTGCTGATTGAAATTCCACTTGTCTTCTCATTCAGGTTAGTTAGTTTAGGGTCCTTCTTCTCCAGGAATTCTTCTCAGTTGTCCATTATTCCTTTGGATGTTTCCTTTCTCTGAGCTCCTCTGATAATTGGTGCTGTAATACATACATTGTCTTGGAAAGTTCTTAAACTATTTCATGTACATAAAGCATTAAGCCCCTTCCGTTCTCTCGCAGCAGTATCGTGTGCTTGGGAATAGCCGAGCACACCTTAGAACTGCATTTCAGAGTGTCCTGTACAATTCATTATACATTTCCTACTTCCGTTCCTTTAGCAGGTCTTTTCAAGTACTATGGCTCAGTCTTTATTTTAATTGTTACTAGCTGATGACATTGCAATTTCTTCATTTTTTAAAGAAGCACAAAAAGAGAAAATGACACCTTTCAGTGTGCTGATTTTCTCTGACTTAAAATTGAAAATCCAGGTTCTGCAGTTTCTCCCAAAGCAAAAATTGCACACTGCCTCCTGAACCTTACCCTCTTTGGACATTTTCGAGATTTGTGATTACTTTCTAATGTTCAAATTTTTTTTACTCTGCCTACATCAATTTTACAGGTGTCACTCTTTCTCAGGAAAGGTAGCTTTTCATTAGCATACAAGGATGACAAATGCAAGTGTGGAGTAGAGCACAATATCATCTTATTAAACACATTAAATGTTCAGCAACTCTCTGCTGCACCCTTTGCTGTGGTGGATGGATATCTTTACCAAGGAAAAATTTAAGGGAAGGCTATAGAGGTCACACAATGTGAGAGAAAATTTTTCCTGCACTATTTTCTCTTAAAATTCTAGCTTCAGACAGTAAATCACATCTCCACAGTGGAATGTAGGACTGCCGTCAGGTTCTCTTTCTAAACAAGTCAGGTATTATAAATTTCTTATTTCTCTCTCTAAACTTCCTCATCCTCTTTTTCACCATTAAAACTTTCTCTGCAGAAAATCGGCTTCCAGGCAGCATTTTTCTTTGTATCAAAACCAGAAATCTAATCAGAGAGGGTCTTAAGAAATCTTGCAAATAGTCACGTGAATATAGACATTTCTCTCTTCATTTCTGCCAGGGTTGTTTATGGTTGGTTTCAAATAAAGATTGGGGACTTATAATACTGTGGAATAAAAGCATTTTTCATTTTCTGCCTCCTTTTATGTGGAAAGAATTGATGTCTTTGAAAATAAAGAAAGGAGATGGGCCTTTTTGGTGTGGATTTTATATTATACATTTCTAGATTGTGCAGTATGTTCGAATTGACAAGGAGTTGTTTCAAAAGTCAGCTTCCATGAAATCCCTTGGAGAAATGTATGTGTATATGTCAAGGGGAGTTGGCATGGGGGCAGGGAAGAAATGGGGTTCTACTTTCCACCCAGCAATAGGCAGAGAAACTTAAGTTTGTTTCACTTTACTCTTTCGTATATTGACTCCCTCACAAGATTGTCAAAGAGAAGAATTCTGCAGCAAACAGTTTGAAAAGCTCGAAATAGGAGGAAATAATTTCAATTGATCAAAACAGCATGGGCGATGTTGTATGTGACTGAGCATTCTTTTGATATAGGTTTCCTAAAAGGAACTTGCATTTTGAATTTTCCAGACCGAGCTGCTTAAAATCCGGTCTGAGTCTCTTATTCCTGTGGGCATTTCTTCTGTAGTTGGTTTAGTGATTACTCTGTCACTTCATCTTTAATTTCTATCTTTTAATGAGGACATGCAAGTATGCCTATAGAATTTTCATATTAACATCAGAGTGATTTAAGAATGGACCGTAGTGGAAAAGAGGGGGGAAAAGAAATCACTCTTCCCTACTCAGCCTTTTATTTAATCGTGTGACTGGTGACAAAGCCAAGAGCCATTTGATAGCGAGATTCAGCTTCTCCTTCAGGCGTTTCCTCGGGGTCCTTTGGGACAGAACCAAGCACAGCCATCTATAAATCAGCTTGTCCATTTCTGGGCCGCCCAGCGTAATTGGAAGCACTGACTCTAGGCCATTTCACCCTTGGGTAGGAATGATGAAGTCAGGGCTTCTGATAATTGCATCTGATTATTGCTTCCAGTTTGAAGATAGGGAATGTAGCAGAATGAATGAGCTTCTCCATCCCATGTGAGATCATTTGAACACAGTAATCTTGGAGGAAAGGATCTTTGATCCAGTTTGGGATTCCTCTTTAATCCCTTTTAAACAAAGCAGGTAAAGTGTTTGGTTTGCAATGCAGGAAATCATACATATGATATGATTATTAGAATGATCCCACGTACAAACAGGACTATGAGTAGGAACTACCTAAATGATGGTCTTCAGGGCATCAGCCTTCCCTTCTTGTCACAGGCAAGACTTATCCAATCTTACATTGATAAATACTAGGGAGAAGATCTCTCTGAATTGCAGAGCTCAACACAGATGACTGCAGTGCTCAAATAAATGTTGTATTCCATTTGTGTCAAACTACTCTTTAGTATTCCAAGAGAAAACTTCATTGAATTTGGGCTTCAGTTTAAACCATTTTCATGGAAGTCTGAACTATGTATGCGGTGGTGATAATTGTATCCTATCAGCAAAGAGTGAATTGTATTTAAACAATAATTGCAGACAAATTACATGTAAATCAATATATGAAAAGGCATCAGGCTGCATACCCTATTGATTTTCTGCCATGTTCTTCTCTAGGTTAATGCTCTGCAAATATGATTTGCAGTATGGTTTTAATGTGTCACATTCTTTCACATATAATAAAGTCTCATGGAAGTTAAAAAGTTTTATTTCTGGTAGTAGTGGACAACTGTAAAAACGTGACCATGAGATTACCATAATACTGTGTTTGGTTTAGAGAAATGGTGGAAGATGCACACGTAAGGAGTTTATAAATATCCTCTGATATTTAGGAACAATTACTAATTTGTTTGTACAAAGGGACACTTTTTTTTTTTGAGTGAGGGTCTCATTCTGTCATCCAGGCTACAGTACAGCAGCATCATCATAGCTCACAGCAACCTCAGGGTCCTGGGCTCAAGAGATCCTCCTGCTTCAGCCTCCCAAGAACCTGGGGCTACAGGCATGTGCCCCTGAGCCTGGCTAATTTTTTTCATTTTTTGTAGAGTCGAGGTCTTTCTCTTGTTCAGGGTGGTCTCAAACTCCTGGTTTCAAACAATCCTCCTGCCTTGGCCTCCCAAAGTGCTAGAATTACAGGTGTGAGCCACTATGCCCAGCCTGAAAATGATACATCTTTATATGAGAAAAATGGAGACAATTTTATTATTTTTACTGATGACTTTAAAACACAAAGAAGAGCTGGTGCTGAGACAGAGAAGGGACTTGGTATAGATGAAACAACTCTGTATCACAGGGAAAGAGAAAAATAATACAGAAATAATTGTTTAGTCTGCAAGTCAGTGGAGTTGAATGTGAAATTTGAAGTGATCTGAATTGTTGGTATAACGAATCTTCTTATTCCGTCAGGCATAAATGCTAAGATTCGTTCTAATAGTGACATGGTAGTAGAGTATAATGTCAAGTACAGATGAAGGAACTGAACCATACTTTCACACCAGAAATTAACAGAAATCTTGTGAAGTTCTCAGGCATTAAATGTGTGTATTTGAATCATTCCTACCATGATCTTAAGGTCAGGAAGACCCCAGCTAATATCTGGGTTTAGTTGGATTAAAACTTGTTTATATTTCACTGTATTAAGAACTAAAGACAAAAAAAAAATTATCTCTTGCAACATAAAAACTAAATTTTACCTATTTAAGGTATAAAAATACAAATTCTAAATAAAGATATATATATATATATATATATATATATATATATATATACAGAGAGAGAGAGAGAGAGAGAGAGAGAGAGAGAGAGTCTGTATACATAAGAGTACAAAAAGATGACTAATATGGGTTTACCATCATCTCAGTAACTGATACCTGGTCTACCTGGTAACAACTCTGGCCATCAAATGTAAAAAGGACTAAAAATGACCACTTGCTTCAAAAGAAAAGACTAGAATTAAAATCAATTAATTTTGTTTTTTACTATTGTTTGAAGTGTGGACTGATTTTATAATGGGTGTGCTTTTAAATGATCTCCCTTACATTGACTGGAATATATTTACATCTTTTTCCTTAAAACAATTTTAATATTTCTAGATATGTGCAATACAATGCCATCCATTAAGACTAAGAGGAAGAATGGTAAGCTATAATTAATGAAATACTTTCATGACACAATAATAAAAAAATGAGTGTCTTTTTATTATAAATCAAGAATAAGACAAAAATATCTTCAAGTCAACATAGTAGTAGGTATCTTAGAAAATACAATGAGAGAAAGAAATAAGAAGAGATAAAACTGTTTATTTGAGGATTGTACAATAATTCACATATAGACTCCAAGAGAATTTATAGATAAACTATTAGAATTAATAAGTTCAATAAATTTGCAAGATCTGAAATACATGTATAAAAATCCAAGTTCCTACATTTCAGCCATAATCAATTAGAAAATAATAATATGGAAGAGATTCCAATAGAAAAAAAGTAAAAATATGAAGGAATATATCTAATAAAATATGTACAACAGCCTTATGAAACAAATTATAAAGTATTGGGGGAAAATAAAAGTAAAACTGTTCGAACTGATACTTAAATTCAATGTGATTTCAGTCAAAATCGCAATCTGGTTTTTCACAAGATATATAACAAACTAATCATGAAGTTCGTATGAAAGAACACAAAATGTTGTAGATAAATGTCTGTCTACTTTTTCTACTAAATACAGCTAAAAACCCTATAAATTACATATATAGCAAATATAAGATGACTCTAAAATGTGGAGAGAAGGTAGACTGGCTGGTAATGTCAGGATCTGATGAACTCTATGGCGGTGTGTTCCTAGGATTTTCTTTTTGCCTCAAATATCCCGGACAGAGTAATGGAGAAATTTTCAATTGAGAAATGCCCAGTGGATACACAACAACAACAAAGACCCCACGCAAAGCCTGCTTTCTCTAGTCGAATGATTAGGAAAGGGGACATTCATCTATTGCTGACGAGAGTGCAAGTTCATTTAACTTTATGTAGCAACTTGACAATATTGAGTGAAGCTGAAGATGGACATATGCTTTCATGTGGCAATTACAGTTTTAGGTGTACCCCTAGGTAATAACTAATACATACATGTGACAGGACATGTACAAGAATATTTATTATAGCACTTTTAGTGTGGTTAATTTTATTAGTCAATTTGAGTGGACCACAGGGTGCCCAGATATTTGATTATTTATATTATGATTATATTTATTATGATGTGTATAATGACAATAAAAAACAGATCAAATTTAGAAGGTGATTGAAAGGAATATAACTGAAGAGGGTTATTCAGAGGCATTTACTTATACCTGCAATGTTTTTTCATTTTTAAAAATAATTTAATACATGGAATTTCTATATCTGGGAATAATGGGCTTAGAAATAAATGCAAAGAAATTCAACTAAAGATAGAAGATCTGAATATAGACCAGAGCTGCCCATGAAATAGTGCTAAGAGTTCAAGTCCAGCCAATATAATTCTCAGCAAAAATAAAAGAAGTTACACTTACAGGAGAAAAAATAACAAAATCCAGAGTGTCTGCCACTTAACATTCATAATGTTTAGGATATAAACCAAAATTACACAACATACAAAAAACTAAGAAAATTATATTCTCCAGAAAATAAAGTCAACAAAGTTTAACCCTGACATGAATTAGAATTTGAAAAGAATCAACAAGAATTTTAATGCACCTTTTATAACTGTTCCGAACAAAATATGCATACAATGAAAGAAAAAATAGAAAATTGGTAAATAAATAGAAATGTTATCTGAAATAGGCAAAAAAAAAAAAAAAAATTACTGGGACTTAATACCCAAATGGAGTTAGTAAAGGAAACATTAAGTAAACTTGAAGATATCGTAAAAGAAGTTATCCCAACATGAAGAACAGAGAAAAAAAAGACTGAAAAACATGGACTTGCACCTGAGATCTGTTAGGTCATGCCAAATGTTTCAAGAGGTGTGTGATTGGAGTATCAGTATGGGAGGAGAGAAAACTTGAGTTGAGCAGAACAAATATTTGAAGAAGAAGAAATAGTTTAATATTTCCAACAGTTGATGGAAAAAGAAATGTACATACAAATGATGCTCAATAAATATCAAAGAAAATAAAAACTAAGAAGCTTATATTTAAGCAAAATATAATAAAACTGCCAAAAGCCAACATTAAAGAGCAAACCTTAAGAGCAGTACAAACAAACAAAATTTAGAACTAACAAACAAAAAATCCCAAAAATACTGTATGGGGGAAAAATGATCTAGCTAATGGTAGATTTTCATCAGAAGCCATGGAGGACAGAAGATAGTGGAACAACATTATTAAAGTGCTGAAAGAAAAAAATGTCAACCCAAAATGTTCATCCAATGAAAATAATCTTTAAGAATCAAGGTGAAATAAAAACATGTTGGATGAAAAAAAAATTAAGATAATGTGTTGCCAGCAGAGCTATGCCACAAGAAGGTCCTAAAACAACTTCTGTAGGCTGGAGGGAAATGACTTGAGATAGAAACTTGAATCTTCAAAATAAAGGAAGATATCAGAAATAATAAATATGTGGGCAAATGCAAAAGTGTATTTTCTTTACCCATACAATGGACTAAAGGGAAAATTATAGCATCGTCTTTTGGAATTTTTATAATATATAGAACAAAAGAATTGTAACATTTCTATATTTTACCCAAATTGATACAATATTAACTGTAGATTATTAACTGTAGATTGTGCAATATTAACTGTAGATGAAAATTTAAAAGTTAAGTAATTTACAATCTCTGCAGCAATAACTTAAAAATGTAAATAAGCATAGCTAAAAGGCCAATCTAAAAATTTAAATGGAATTTTAAAATATATTTAAATAATCCTAGAAAGCAGGCAAGAGAAGCCAAAGAACAAAGCAGCAACAACAATAAAGAAAGGTGGTAGTAGAAAATAAAGCAGAAGCAAACTGAGCATATCAATACCTACTTTAAAGGTAGACTCACAATCTAATGGAAGGCAGAGATTGCCAAAATGATTTCAAAAAGATGGGACCCAACTACCTGCTCTCACAGCTGACTCTATATTCCAACCTTTGCTGTATAGAGTGATCGTGAATTATCTCCAATTCCCACATCCTGTAGTATTAGCTCAATCGTGCTGCATATCTGAAAATAGTGACCACTTTCATGCTTTCTTATCCAGGTACTCAATTGGCCTTGTAATAACCCTAACTCCAAACTTGAATGAGTAAAACCATAGGTAAGAAAATCCTGATAGCTTCTGTGTGTCTGCAGACCAGTAAGGAGCAGGACATCCTAGCTGAGGAAGTACACTAAAAAGTCCCAGGCATTTAAGACAATCTTTATGGGATTGGATGTGAACACTTTTCTTTCCTTTGCAATTCAGTGATAACAGTTGGTCATTAAAAGGCTTTGTGCTCTTCCCTTAGCCATTGCTAGGCCATTTCCTAAAGACAAAGTGAGACATTCAGTAGCATAAAGCCAGCCATGATTGAAGAAATATCAGAAGTTTTATTAATAAGAAAATGGTCAGGTAGGACCAACTATACCCTTTTTTTCTTTAAAAATAAATTTTATTATTTATTATTTTATCAATAAATAAGATCTTTCAAAATTATACATACACATACTGGGAAAATAGACAAAATTTGAACGTGTATAAATTTTATGTATTTGTCTAAACATTCAAAATCTTTTGAATTTTGTCTTCCATTGTATTCACAGTAATGTGAAATGGAGACATAGTCTGCAATAGTAACTGAACATGGGCATAGCAACTACCTACTAATACCTGGAGCAGAGTAAACATACAATACATATTTAAAAGAATGACTAAATGAATGATTCATTTGTGTGGCTTTTGGTATTAAACAAATGTTTGTTTTGAATTTAAGGAACATCACTCATGTGATTTGGCTACTGTAGTAATCTGGAAGGCTGGTAGAAGCAGCCTGCGGTGGTCAGAAAGAAAGAAATAAACATCTGAAAAAGAAAGACAAAATTAAAATGACAAAGGGCAACTGCAAAAAGAAAAAAACATCCCATAACTCTTTTTTTCCACATTCTTTTCCAAGATTTCTCTTTTCTCCTTATAAAATAAATCAAGAGCACTATTTTTCTATTGCCTGCTGACAAATCTTAATGCTAGAAGCAGATAGAGTGAAGAAAAAGGTAAAATAACAAAATAAAAATGTACAAGCAATCTTGGCTACTATCAGAAAAGCCACACTGTCATTTTCACATGTTCTTCAAGGTCATTGTGTAAAATTAATTAATAACATTCAACCTGGTGTATCATTGCAATAAAACACTAAATTCGCCCATTTCTACTTCTAAATCATTAATGAGTTCAACCGTCTGCTGAGAATATTAAAGGGGAATTTAAACAACCTGCTTTGGATTTAAAAAAAAATTCGATTTCTTTATGGCAGCTGTGATTTAAGGTTCTACTCTTCCCAATTTCTTTACATCGGCGTGAGTTCACCATTATGAGCGAAAAACTCACTAACTCCGCAGACATAAATGTCAAGCCGCACAGCTTACCTCCTCTTTTCTCTGTGGAATAATGTTGCTCTTTTCTGTCTTTCAGGTTCAGGCTGTCTATAAATTTATGTGTAAATAGGTTTTGTATGTTATGTCCCTGCTTGTTTTCTAAAAGAAAAATAATTTTTTCAGTAATCCATAAAGTCACTGAGATGAAAAAAAATGCTTCACCATAGATACATTGTGTCCTTTCCACAGAGGAATGTCACTGGGAAATCCCTGAATTCTTCCACAGATTAGAGAACATAAAATTTAAAAAGTAGTCATCTGGAATCATGGTACTTAACTACAGCCATACTCATTTTTCAGTTACCCTGAACAGCAATGGTCCTTCCTATATCAAACCACCTGCTCCTGTCATTATTGGAGCTCTTGCCCTCAGTTCTTGCGGTGGTCCTTCCTGCTCAGCCTTTAGGATTCAGATTAAATCTTGCCTCATCACAGAAATTTCCTGACCACCATATCTAAGTAAGTTCCCTGTTATTCTCTGTTAGACTCTTACTTGTTTCTTTTATAGTTCTTCAACAATTCATACCTGTTTTTTTGTTTGTTGAGTTATTTTTGTTTCCTGTGTGTCTTTTTTTCTTTCTTTGCACAAAAATGTCAATTATATCAGATTAGGAACCACATCTATCAAGTTTATTTTTATCCTCAACAACTTGTCCAGTTCCACACATCTAATAAACCCTAAATTAATCTTCACTAAATGAATTAGTGAATAAAGGTAAGCTAAAAAATGCATCTAATTCATTATCCTGAGAGGCACTCAAAGAGTGATGGGTAAAATACATTTAGATTCCGTTTGTATTTGTTCAGATGTATTTGTCAGAAAGGATAGGTTAGGTTATGCTATAATAATAATCCCCATGACAAATCTTCATGGCTTAAAGCCCAAAGCGCATTCTTTTCTCATGCAAAGTCCATTTTGAGTCTGGGCAAATGTCCATGTACTTGTCCTCCATAAACAAGTGCAGCATTGAACATCTATATCAACACGTTTCCACAATTGCAATAGCAAAGGAAGAGAGGAGGTGTGGAGCCCCAGCGAATTAATGCTTCTACCTGAAAGTCATACGTGCAACTTCCATTCACATTTTCTTGGCCAAAGCATGTCATATGGACACACTTAACCTTAGTAGGATGGAACAGTACAATCCTACTATATGTCCCGGAGGAGACAGAAACTAGGTAGCAGTGGGATAGTAGTAATGTCTGTCACATTAAACAAATTGGATGACATACTCTGCAGAGCTCACTCTTCCATTTCATCCTTGGAGAAAATGGTGCTATGTGTTCTGAGAGATGTGAAGGGGAAATAGATTTCTTATCCAACTTCTCACATTTTCTGTGGTCACCAGAGAGCCATTAAAGTCCTTCTGAAATAATGCTAACTTAAATTCTACAATATGTAACAGTTAAGTGCTACATGGAGTGGTATCAGATTAAGTAGCATAATGAGTAATAGGACAAGTAGGGGCTTAGTGAAATCAACCAGATACAAGAGATTCATGCAGAATGGAGTTTTCATGAAAAAAATAAGAAGATGATCTACAAATAAGAAAAAAGCCCACATGACAGGTAAGTAAAATTGTATGAACAAAACAATACACATAAACAGTGAAAGGGAGGATTATTCTTAGTTTGGTGCAGAGGTAAGATGATACAGCAAAGGGCAGGTTCCCTGGTAGTGAAACTCAATACCTGAAAGAACAACTGGAATTGTATTTTATAATCAACGAGAAGTCGTAGAAGGAAAGACAGGGTAAACATCGTGCAAATAGAAATGTTGAGTAATTTTCCCCAAATCATTTACCTAGAAAGTAGAAGAGTTAGAATTTAAATTAGTGGGACTAAATGCAAACATCTGCGCCCTTAGTACTACTTTATGTTGTGCTTCAGGTTGAAGGTGAAGGAAACTGATGTCTGAAGAATACTCTAGGATTGTTGTGATAAAGGAACCGGAGGCTGGCCATAGGAACATAAAGGAAAAGATATCTCTAAGGAATGTACAACTTGATATATTCAATCATTTCTAAAAAAATAAATAAAAGTTAACAAAGCTCTCTTAAGTAAATAAAAATTTAAAGGATTTCCCTGAAATGAGTCTGTCATTAACTGCAGGTAATGAATAGCTTGAAAAAAACCATTCATTCCTGGATACTCCCATAGGCATTAAGAGCCATTTAAAATATGTTTGCTTTGGAAACATTCTCCACAGACTCAATTAAAAACTACCAATGCAATTTCTACTACCACCTGGGGCAGAGGCTTTGCAGGTTTCCACGGAAGCCCCCAGGAAACAATTTTTTTTTTCTAGAGACCAAAAATAAGTAACTAGAGTCTTTCTTTGACTTTACTTTTTTTGAATTCTGTTTTTTGTGTGTGTATTAATATGTATTTTATATGTATATACATATAAGTGTACAAATATATAAAAAATTTTGCCTTTGAATGATGATTATAACGAGAATAACTGGATAGATTTTACAAGAGTAAAATGAGCTCAATAGAAATAGTGTGTTAGTTTTTAAATATTACATAATAACTCTAAAATTGCACCTTGAATACTGCTTCCTATAATTATGTGAGGACAGTTGGGAGACCTGTCAATTGTCTGACCCACGTTAAGCCATTCTGGGGGCTTTAGATAACACTTGGGGAGACCAGTTACTGGCAACCGTAAGAGGACAGTACAGTTGACCCTTCATATTCTGAGATTTTATAACATTTGAATCTAGATGTTAAATAATTATTAAAATGTATATCTGTCAGGCTGTTCTAAGCATTTTACATTAACCGACTCATATTTATTATTATATATAAATATATAGTGATATAAAATACGCAGATAAATATATACAGTAATGATCCTATTGTCTTTGCTCAGTTTGCCATAACAAAATACCATAGATGGATGCTCAGACAAAAATTTTATTTTCTCACAGTTCTGGGGGCAAGAAGTCTGAGATCAGGGTGCCAGCAAGGTCGGGTTCTGGAGGGGGCGTTCTTCCTGCATTGTTGATGTGTGCTCACAGGGCTTTTCCTCCACGTATGCATGAGGTGGGGAGGAAGGGCGTAGAAAGAGAGAGGGAGGCAGAGGGAGAGCAAGTGCTCTGATGTACCTTCTTATATGGGCACTAATCCCATCATGAGGGCACCACCCTCATGGCCTCATCTAACTCTAATTACCTCCCAAAAACCCTATCTCCAAACACTATCTTACTGGGGTTAGGGTTTCAACATGAATTTGGGGGGAAGACAATTCAGTCCATAGCATCTACGAACTAGATAATATTATTACACACATCTAAAAATTAGGGAACTGTTGGGGCTCAGAAAACAGTAGCCCAAAATGAAGTCTTCAGCAGCAATTTCAGAAGCAAAAATTTTCTCTGACCTTCTCCTGCCCTCCTGTCTCTCCCTCCCTTTCTCCCCCAAGACTAGCCATAGAAACTAGAATCCCTCTTCCCAAAGGCAGGTCATGAAAACCGGACTCCCTTTTCTCAAAAGCTAGCAATGAAAGCTAAAATTATTCTGTGTAAAAACTATTCATAAAGAAACTATCAGACCTACCTTGTTTGAGTGCAGATCATAAGACTCCAGAGAGGGGCCCTGCCCCTCACCCAGAAGGGAGGAATGCATGCTCAGAGAGGCCACGAAGAATCTAGTGGGTTCCCCACTCAGTCTGTTAACATTAGATCATACCCTATTTGTCTAATCATATTTCTACATAGCCGTCCATACTTTATTAAACCTAAGCATAAAAATGGACGATTTCCCCTGTATCTTTGGGTCCTCATTCTAAAGGCTCCCATTCTAAATGATTCTTCCATACTTAAAGGCTCTCCAATTAATCTACATTTTGCCAGTGACTTTTCAGTGAACCTTCAGAGGGCCAAAGGGACCATGTCACAAAGAGCTTAAATAACTTGACTAAAGACACACAGCTTGAAATGTCAGAACTGAGCATAGTTAATGGTCTTTAAAAAATTCATATGGTACCGCTCTGAACCTACCTAATTTCCAAAAGATATTCCTGACAGATTTATACTAGCTGCTTTCCACTCATATACCTTTCTTTACACCAGCAGAAAAAAGTCAATAATAATGAAAATTACAATCTGCCAAATATGAGCTGACATAAGAGTAATTTCAAATTGAACAGGCACAATCCATGTTTTTAGGCTCATGAAGTTATTTTAAAACATGAATTTACATGTTTTAGAATAACTACTGAAATTCTTAAAAGAAATAAATATGAAGGACTGTAAACAATAGCACCCTTGACTAAAATTCTGTTGCATATTTAGAATAATCTGGACAATGCAAAGAATGTTAGATTTTGATACTAAAGAGGTTTTGCTTGAGAATGACTGCAATATCAAGAGTTAGTTGAACAAGAAGAGCCAGGCTGAAAGCTGGAGGAACACAATAAGAATTTTTTTAGTGTGGTTAAGGTGCTCTGTAGTTTGCTATTTTGCAGAAGCTTCAGAGGAACTAAGGATGCATCGTGGTGAAATTATTTCCCTAGGGATTACCTTTCAGAATAGTTCATTGTCTTAGTCTGAGCTGCAATAACAAAAGTGCCATAGACCGCATGGCTTATAAACAGCTGAAAGTTATTTCTCACAGTTTCAGAGGCTGAGAAGTCCAAGATCAAAACTCTGGCAGAATCAGTTACCTGGTGAGGGCCTGCTTTCTGGTTCCTTAATGTTTTCACATGGCAGAAGGGGGAAAAGGGCTTTCTGGGGAGCTAGAATTTAACATATAAATTGGGGGTAGGGAGGGGACACAGCATTCAATCTATAGCATTCTTTCATTGGTTAAAAAATAAATAAAAATTAAAATCTGAAAGCTTTATCAGGCTTTATTTAATCTGATGTAATTAAGAGGAATGGAGAAGCATCTGAGAATGTTTACCTCATTGTATCAGTGAAAAAGACATATAAGCTTATGGGATAAAGTTTCATGTGATAAGAAACAGCAAGTACATCTTCCCAGTTAGGCTTTTTGTTTGTTTGTTTGTATTGGTTACATGCAGGAAATGCGATTTAACTTGTGACAAAAAGGAGAGCTTCTGCTCATAAGTGTCAGAGTGAACCGCTTCTCCATCAATGAGAGCCTGCTGGGAAGTGGCAATTTCACGTTGCCTAACTGATTTCATTGCATCTCTGAAAGTCTTTGTCTTCAACTTCTGCTTATATTCCCTAGTCCTGCAACAGACTAATAATAAATAGGCTACTTTAATTTTACCCAATCAGGGCCAAAATGACCATGAATGTTGGGAATGTCTGTTCACTAGGGCCTCGAAAATACTCTTCTGAAAATTTTCGTTTGCCTACCATAGTTGACCCAAAATAGAAACTAAAACTTCTATTTTAAAAGTATCGTAAAATAAATTAAGCTGTTAAACAGGACATCTAAGTATGGTAGTTTTTCCTGAGTATAATAATTTAACAATTTGTAAGATGTTCTTTAATTTTGTGATAGAAACAAGGTGTTACAAAAGATCATCTTACACATTAGCATTTTCTAATGCTAATGTGACATGATGAACTTTTGGGTGCCCATTTAGAGTCCTATTAAGCATTGTTTGGTGTTGAAAAATTATGAGTTATGAGTTTTATTTTGTGAAATAAATTGGCTAGATAAGTTTAGATTTCAGATTTAATTCTTTAGACGATTTATAGAGACACTTGGTTTGGTTATAAATTGATTCTTTGTTTCTGGTTAAATATATAAGTCAAATGTGAAGAGAAAATCAAGGATCTTTATGACTAGGGAATTAATTTATTCAAGTCCAACTGGGTAAGAGTTTCTCTCAGATCTTCAGTTCATGATAATTCTTTTTGGAAATTCACTTTCTAAAATAGAAAGTCATTTTTAAAGTTATAGCTGATAACCTATGTAGAGAACACATAATAGAATGTTTCCTTTAAGCACTGATGATTAAAAGATTGGATTCAAGGCTTTTAGTGTATTATATATACTAAGGACAGAGGGCACTCACTTAATCATGTACTTGGAGCAAAAAGTAAAGTCTTTATAAAAGATCTCAGGGGCAGGCAGACTGACACTGTATATTTGTGCATTGATTTTCCTTCAAAAGAAATAAAATAAAAGTAACAAACTTTTGGTAGTAGGATAATGCAATGAAAAATATTTTGTTGAATATGAATTTGTATTTTTCCAAATACTTGCTATGGGCTTATCTGGAAAATATTAATAGTGGCTATCAAGAATAAAATAAATTAAACACAAAATATTTGTACTGGAGAGTTCTTAGAAAAGATATATGTGTTCTTAGAAAAGATGTATTTGTACCGGAGAGTTCTTAGAAAAGATATATACAATATGTATATATATTAGATATATACATATTTATATATTTATTCATATATAAATTCATAAATGCAATTTGGAACTTCTTATAGAGATTTTTTTAGCCCCCCCAAAGCAATAGAGAATATAAAACCTGCAGATTATATACCTAAAATATTTCAAAGAAAAAAAACATTTTTGGAGAGATTTATTTAATGAAATTATTCTTTTGGCAAATAATGATTGATACATTTCCTAACTGAATGCCACTAAAAGGGATTAGATTCTTCCACGGCACCGAATAATTATCTCCTGGGAAACTACAAGAATGTACTTATTCCTACCGGCACATTTTTTCTTTGTCCAAATAATTTAGTGAGAATAAAGTTAGGAAAATAAAATGTTCAAGATAGCAAAGCACCAGTATTCTCCTCCAAATATTGATTATTGAGACTAAGGGCTAAATAAAATGTTTTGGATCCTATACTTTTAGCAATCCATTTTTATGATTTCCAAAGGGAGGAAGATGTTTTCAGGGCCAATGAACAGTTTGGAAGCCGTGTGCTTTCAAATTCTGGGTCTGCTGATTTAGTGGTGTCCTCTCAGGGATCTCAGTGAGTTGTGGAGCCCTGGGGAGCTGTCTCAACCTTGGATGTGTTACTAAACCAGATGGCCATGCACAAACAGTACTTGGAGTAAGTACTTATTACTTAGTAATGCAAATGCAATTCACATAATAAGCTTCACTGAAACCATTCTTGTAAACATTTTAAATAGCAAATGTATTTACAAACAGACCAGTCCCCTTTGAAAAGAACTGCAGGGAGAGTTTGGAGGAAGAAAGAGAATGGAAGTTCATGACCCAGACAACAAATGGGCCAAAAAAAGAAATACCGTGCTTAAACAGGTTTGTCTTTATTAATGTGCCTAAACACTTTTGTTTCTCCTCCAAATAGTTTGAGCGATTTTTTTTTTAAGCTAACATTAACTCATTAAAACCTTAGACTCTCTAACAAGCAGAAATGCAGGGCTTATAAAAAATCACAGCATATTTTATGGAGGCAGAGCAATACTTTTAGAGACTAGACTATTTTTAAAGGAATTGCTTATGCATCAAGAAAGGAATGGGACTGTTCACCAAAGCCTCTTCTTATTGGTTATTTGGAGGTAGAGGAAGGGAATTAGAAAAGAAAAAAAATAGAGAGCTAGGCAAAAAAATACTTAATAAAGTAGGAAAATGCACATACATAGTGAAATGTTAAAAGTGAACACAAAGATAAAGATATAGATTATATAATTCTATTTATAAAATTATTGCCTAGATGGTTTTGGACACAAACACGTAAAAATAAAGAAAATTGACAAAAACATTCGTTCGAATAGATGATTTTTTGCCTTGAATTTCTGGATTTCTTTAAATGTTGTTTTTGCAATAAAATAACACCTAAAAAAGTTAACATGACATGATCTGCCTAGAATCACTTTGGTAAATGAAGTATAACTAATTCCCTTTGTTATCTGGCAAGTTGAACCAGCAGTCTTCTGGCAGAGACATATACATATGAAACCCTCCTAACTGATCTCCTGCTTCCATCCTTGTCACTCAGTCTAGTTTCCTTGCAGCAAGCGGAGAGATCTTTTTAAAGCACATGTCGCAATATGTCACTCCTTTGCTCACAACACTCTAATGGCTTCCCACCTCGCAGTACAGTCCCGAGTCCTCCATAACCTCTGTGTAGCCTGCTGCCTGTCTCCGCCTCCTTGATCTCATCTACTCTTGACTCATTCAACAGCCACGCCAGGCTCTTTGCTGTTGCTTCCGTGCATAAAGAGCACTGCTGCCTCAGTCCCGGCATGGCATTGACTCTTTCCGGAGCCCGATCGATCACCTTTCCCCAGCTGGCACAATGGCTTGTTTGCCTCATTCGGGTCTTTGCTCAGGTCATATCCTAAGTGATACCTTCTTCTCTCCCCAATTAGTCCTTATCCCCTTGCTCTTTTATTTTTTCTTAGTTTACTTGAAAACGGTCATCACCAAAAGAAATATTATATTATAGTTTTTGTTTATTATCTCCCCCCCCACTAAGGTTTAAGCCCCTTGAGGGCAGGAGCCTGACAGCTTTTGTTGCCTGCTGTATTCCCAGAGACCAGCACCGTACCTGGACCTTAGTCACATGTAAGAAATGGGTATATTTTCCCCACCCTAGTTATTCCCCAGCCTTAGGTGTAGTATTTGTAACAAACCAGACTTTCCCCATTCAGCTTCTCATCTTCTTACTCATTCTTGAATCAGGGCCCACTGGGTGGACATGGTTCGAGGAAAGGATTTCCTCTTTTCCCATTTCCTTCCTTCTTTCCACCCCCTCTCCCTCCCTCCCTCCTTCCCCTTACTTTTTTCAACTATAAAATACGTCAATTTGTTCTTATCCCATTACATTCTCCTGTGTCATATACCCTAAGATGAGACTACTTATCATTTCTGCCAATATATATATATATATATTTAAATTTGTAGATAATAAAATCCCTCTATTTTCATTGACCCATCAATTTATCAAGAATGGCTGTTTCATGGCGTTATGTGTCATACTTACAGACTTTAGGGAGGCCATCTGCCGCCAACTGATTCCTAGGTGTTTCTGCCTCCCTGTGGCTTATTTTCTTTGAGGTTATTTGGAACATCTTGAATCTAGAGTGTCTCCTTGATGCCTTTGACCTTCTCCCATGCCCCCCAGCAGATAGGAAAAAAAAAGTAGATTCATTTATCCACAAATAATAGTTTTACCAGAGATGAATAATGACACTTGGAATCTGTGTATTAATTTTCTTTTTACCCCTATAGAGCAGATATGGGGTATGATCTGGTTAATTGACAAAAATTAGGCATTCAGAAAAAGTGTCAATTAAAATATTTTGTAGGAAAGATAAGACACAACTTTATGAATGACCCTACTTAGCATACTGGTGATTTCTCCCTCACTTGGTAGTGTTCAGCCTTTGCCTGACCTAGGGTTGAAAGGGCAGGTTATTAATAATAGATGCATTTTTCATACAACACTGCTTTCTTTGGGACTTAAAAGTTCACACCTTAGACTTCTATTATGAAATTTATTTCATATAAATTATCTTTACTTTTAATTAATTTTATTTTCATTAAGATTAACAGATGTACATTGTTTGAAGCCAAATATTATGATTCCCATTTCTGGTAGACTGATGGCTTTGATACCCAGACTAACATATAAGAGCACTGCATAATCTGTAAGAGTGGATTACGCTGTGGAGCTGGTAAGAAAATAAGAGCTAAAAACGATGCTGAAAATGAAGCAAAAACAGAAACTAAGAGATTACATATACCTTTGGCACATTAGAGATGCTCAGTAAATTGCATGAAAGTTTCATTTACAAATGAAACAAATATTAATCCTGATGTTTGAAGAGTAAGAGAATATGAAATAAGTATAGAGGACATTATTTTCTTAAGAATATTAAACAAGTTAAGTTTCTACATGCTCTCCTCTCTCCCCCATCTGCCTGATCTTACTCATGCCAAATTTTTATTTTTAAAATCCTGCAGTCTTTCATGCATACTTCAGGCAGACTGTTTCAGGTAACATGTCTGAAAGTGTTTTTTTTCTTTCAGAGATAAATGAAATCTTCTAATCTTTTCTCCCTGATATATAACTCTTACTTGCATATACCATTGTAAAACTCATATTCTCTATTGAACCAACATAAAAGGCAGTCATTTCTTACTTGTCTCTGTGTTTCCTTGTATGTTTATGACACAATAGTGTCTTCAAAACCTAAAACCTCTCCCCTCAGGAGAGTGCCACACTTCATGAGAAAAGTGGGGTTTCTGGAATGAGAAACAATTGTGTGACTAGCTGAAGCGTAGAGGCATGTTAAGATGAATGGTAAATTCTTATTGGACACTCTCAAGATTGATGTCACTGTGGAGGATGTTAATATAGATCATAACTGGAACTATAAACTGGAACATTTGCATCTAGTCACAGCAGGGTTTCCTTTGCCTTTTTTCCATAAATATCTTCTGTTCAGTGAGCTTGATGACTTGAGGTATATCTTTTCATAATTGAGGTACTATTTATGCTGCTGTGCTCCTTTTAGCTGACAATGAATTACCAAAGCTATAGTCCCCGAAAGGTACTAAATATAGCAGTAGGGATGATAACTTATCGGAGTGGCTGAACACGAAGTATTCAAATCATTTCTCAATTATAATATATTTAAATGCAATCCTATATCAACCCAAATGATGACAAATCATGGAGCTGTAATTTATGTTCGCTAATTTAGAACCATACGTTTAAGCAAATTCATTTACAGTAACAGTTCTACTTAAAATAATCTCCCACAAAAGGACGATCAACCCAATAATAATGTGCAGAGGTTACACCACAGAGACATGAAGTATTGGTTCATTACTTACACAAACAGAGAATTTGCAGAGATGGAAAAATGATTACTACTCAACTGCATTCTTTTATTTCATTAGTTTAAGGTACTATTAAACATTATTTTATAAGTAGTAATTTGCCAGATGCTTTTATTGGAATAGCTGATTCATTGCTTGTTTTGAGCACTGGTTTTATGTCCTTTTAAAGATGAGTACAATTTTTAAAGTAAGGCATATTGAAAAAATTTTAAAACTGTTTGGTAATTATATGATTATTTTAATTTATTTTTATCTTTTGTGTGTATTTAAAATATTAGGTTATTGTGGAGTGATGAATAATTGAAATTCAACTCAAAAAATTAAAATATGAAGTAAAAATTGTCAATTAAGTTTTTTGTGAATTTTCTAATTCCATTTCTTTTTTCTTTCCAAAGACGTAACATTTGTTGTAGAAAATAGTTCTGTTAATTAGTTTATTGATACTAGTATGTAAAATTTCATAAACTCTGCCCTTTAACCTAAAGAATTTGTAATGATTTGTATAAAAATGCAACATTTCAAGTATATGTATACAATTATTTAACCTTTAAGATAGGAATAAGATGACTCATCCAAACTTCCATGCAATGAGTATGTTTTCCACATTCTTGCAGTTCATATATATGTATATGTTATATATTTAATTATGAAAATAAAGATGTTTAATATTAATTTTACTGTGAACAAAGCAGAAAGAGATGAGAGATTTATAAATAGTTTGGTCAATGGTGTTCGAGAGATTGATAACTGATTAAAAAGATAGTCCATTATTGAGACCTTTGTCTTTTCAGTTTTTAGGATGATTAACAGGCACCTAGGATGCTTGCTAAAAAATACTGAAATCCCCGTATCTCAGCTTATTTTTTAAAATGAAAAGTTTCTAATTAAAATAGGAAAAGCAGTCCATGAACAAAGCCATGATGAAGAGGGCAGATTCTGAGAAGGTGAAGAAGAATAAAAATGTATAAGTGTTGACAAGTGGAAAATGTTAATAAGTAGAAGATGTTAGCAAATGGAAGAATATTAAATGAGGATGGAGTGGGGGCTCTGCGACACAACTGTAGATTGCCTGCTTTTTCTCCTGGACTCTATCCCATGGTAAAAATTTCTTAGAAATTGAAAATGTAATGAAAACTATTCCTGTGTTTCAGGAAGAAGAAGTGAAATGTGGTGGATGGTGTGTTGGTGGTTCCTTAGACCTGTGGACCCCAACCCCAGGCCATGGACCTGCACTGACTAGTCTGTGGCATGTTAGGACCTGGGCCACACAGCAGGAGGTGAGCAGCGGGCTAGTGAGCGAAGCTTCGTCTGTATTTACAGCCGCTTCCCATTGCTGGCATCACTGCATTAAGATCAGCCTCCTGTCAGATCAGCAGAGGCATTAGATTCTCACAGGAGCATGAATCCTACTGTAGACAGTGCATGTGAGGAATCTAGGTTGCTGCTCCTTATAAGAATCTAATGCCTGATGATCTGAGGTGGAGCTGAGGCAGTGATTCTAGCACTGGGAGCAGCTGCAAATACAGATTATCATTAGCAGAGAGGTTTGACTGCACAATAAATGTAATGCTCTTGAATCATCCTGAAACCATCCCACTCCCACCCCTGTCCATGGAAAAATTGTCTTCCATGAAACCGGTCCCAGGTGCCAAAAATGTTGGGACCACTGCCAATGTTGGGGACTACTCTCAGGCTCAATGATTCACTGGAAGGAAGACTCAAAAAAGCTGTTATACTCACAGTTATAGGTTATTACACCAAAAAGATGAAGATTAAAACCAGGAAAGAAAAAGGCCCAGAGAGTGGAGTCCAGAAGACACCATGCACAAGCTCAAAAGCTTCCTGTAGTCCTCTCCCAAGGAATGTCTGTGCCATTCTTTGGGAGAATGGTACTGAATTCTCCCAGCAATAATTTGTGACAATATGAAAAAAGTGTTGCTAACCAGGGAAGCCCACTTGTACCTTGGGACACAGGGTTTTTAATGAGGTCAGTCATGAAGGCTGGCAGCACCCGCTTGCCTGATCTTAGCTACTCAGATTCAGGCCCCAGAGGTCAAACTGATACAAGGCCTTAAACATATAAAAGTTCTCTTATAAAGCACTATATTGCAAGGGTTTAGAGGGTATCTCCTGAGAGCTGGTCAAATGCCAGTTCTTTCTTTGAAATAAGCAGGGTTTGAGTAACCCAGATCTGCTTAGTTAATATTTTACTGCATAGATGGTATTGTCTCAAGGGAATAATCAGATCATAATCAAGCCTGCCAGGCTTTAACAAACATACTGAACATCCTAAAACTATTTTTCATGCGGCAGTGATGAATAAGGCTAAAAGAAAACAAGCAAGCACATCTACTGCTTCCGAATCATTGGGAGGAAAATATTTGAAAATTAAAGTTTCGTAAAGGTCTCTTCATGGTATTTTATGTTTTGAAAAAGGAAAAAACATATGAAAAGCTCATGAGACTGACAGTATTATGAAAAACATTTGGGTTTCTGGATGCCTTAAACCTCCACAATGGTCAGTTCTGACATATAACAGAAGATATCTCAGACTAATGAATATTTATGATAGGAGACCAAGAGTCAGATCAAGAGGACTTTAAACTAAAATGAGAAAGGGTGAATATATTGTACACAGAAGGAACCTAAATCATTCTTCCTCCAATATCTGCCTGGCTAAGCCTTTATTCCCTTGAGTCTTTTCTCAAATCTCACCTTCTCAATGAAGTCTATATTGACCACTTATACAGGCTAAACACTATCAAATCACTGTTTTCATAAGTCAAAAACAATTTCATATGGTTCAATCTAATACAGGATTACAATGTGCAACAATTACTCCCAAACCCCATTGGCATTCTCATTTCCCACTTACCTATAAACTATTTTAAAATTATTTTTCCATATTATTTAGCTTCATCTGAAATATTATAAAATTAAAATTCATTGTATTTATTATTTACCGTCAGTCTCACTTCTGCTACAAAGATACGTAGGCTAGAGATCTAGTTTTCTTTAATTAATAGATGTTTTCTAAACACTTGGAAAAATGCCTGGTACAAAGTTACTAAATTACTATTTGATGAAAGGAGGAATGAACAGAGAGTATAACTTAGAAAGTAATAAAGGAGGCATTCAGTCATCTACTTAATATGGGAGATAGTTTGGAATTAATTCTTAGATGTTCTACATCAGATGTTCACCTAATTGCTAAGAGCAAAACTTTATAGTCAGATAAAGGTTTTGGATTCTATCTCTGCATCTAACTAGCTCTGTAAATGTTGGGCATTTTTTTTTTTGATTTCTCTAAATTGCAGTTTCTTCATCTTTATAGCAGGAACAATAATACTTTCCTACAGTGCTATTGTATAAAGCATAACTTTTTCTCTTCTATCCTACAGAATGCATGAAAAATGACTTTATATCAAAAAGAAGGCCTTTTACAGTAAATATTAATAGAAATCAATAGGTTGGGTATGCGTATAAGACAGAAATATAGCAATAGGAAGTTATATTATTGTCCAAAAATGATAAGTAATAAGGGTCAATGAAGATAGAATATATCAAGAAGGCGGGAACTGAGTAATGCAAAAGATGATTTCACTGAGATTCTAAATGCTTCTTGCAAGTGACAGAAATGCAATAAAGATTAATATATGACAATTTTTGCATCAGAAATATATTACAAAATTCACCCAATGTAACATGAAGGTGATCTGATTTAAGAGCAATTCTGGTGGGAAAGGGTACATGACTATACGACTTGAAAGATCTAAGCCAATTTTAGCTATCACCATGTTTTTCAACTGGTCTGCCACTACAATAAGATTTTTTTTGTTTTGTATTGTTTTGTTGTATCACATCTCCCTTTTAGAGAAGCTCTTTTTGTATCTTAGTGAAAATTAAGCTCACTTCTAGGATTTAGCCAGGATGTGGAGAAAATATTTGGGCTCGGATCATTGATACTAGGGGGAATTTTGAATCTTGAACGAGGGGTACATGACAGTTCTTTTTGTTCTTTTCCATCTTCTAGTCCTGGCTGTCAGCCTGTTTCTGATTCTGGGACTCCCCAATATTCCTTTCATGGATAACACGTCTCTGTCACTTAGCACCAACAACCTTGACTATGTGATGTGATTAGTTTTGGGTGTAGGATCCTGGGCTGGGAAGTTACAAGGACATGAGACAGACAAACCGATATAAATTAATCTGGGTGCTGCATTTTAGGAACAGCATTGGTTCCTGAAACAAGTTACTGATCATTCTGGACTTGAGTTTTTATCAATATGATTGAGCAAATAGAAAACCCTCTCACTATAAAATATGTAGATCAAATATAACAACTAGAAAAAAATATGACAACATCCTCTCAAATGCTGAGCTTGTGAGAATATAAGTGCTATGATCTGAAAGTTTAAGTCCCTCTCAAAATTCATATGCTGAAATCTTAACCCCCAAAGTGATGATATTAAGAGGTGGAGTCTTTGGAGAGGGAATTTGGCTATGAGGTCAAAGCCCTCGTGAATGGGATTAGTGCTCTTATAAAAGAGGCCCCAGAGAGCTGTCTTGCCCCTTCCACCATGTGAAGACAGAGAGAAGTTGGCAGTCTGCAACGCAGAAGACAGCCCTCACCAGAACATAACGAGGATGGCACCCTGATCTTGGACTTCTCAGCTTCCAGACGGTGAGAAATAAATTTCTATTGTTCTTAAGTTACCCGTTTTACAGTATTTTCCTTAGCTGAAATAAACTAAGAAGTAGGAAAACTCTACAGTAACTTAAAAGAAAGACATAGCTCAAAACTCTGGAGTAGTTCAATTGCACTTAAGTTATGATTTACCTGGAGGTGGTTTTATTCTTAGTAATCAAAAGGCTTGTCTTTTAATGGACTCTTATTTAAGGAGAATAGCAATGGTCCATGTAGGAGCTGGAACTGACAAATTTGGGATCATTAAATGGCTATAACCTCGTGAAAGTGCAGAAAGAACAAGAAGAAAAATCTACCAAACTACAAAAAGAGGTAAGATAACTTAGCTGTTATGGCTCGAGCTTTGGATGGGAAAAAAAAAAAAGCCTCTCCTAAAGATTTCTAACCACAGATATGCCCTTCATGCCAGCTGTGTGGTTCAAATTCATACTTCCTTTGTAGTCTATATGACTTCTAAATTAGTAATTAACATAAGAGGTCTCAGGTTGGTAGGACATGAGGATGCTTGGCAGAAGAAATTTTCTTTTGAAAAATGCTGTATCTACTTACAATGCACAGAATGCCATGGATTAAGTCTGGGTGCTCCAAACTTGCAAACAACAGTATTAGATCCTCATGGTCTTCAGATAGTGGAATTATATAATAAGGATATAAAATAAATATTCTTAACATGTTAAAATCTAAAATATGAGAATGAACACTACCACTGTTTTTAAAAGGAGAACAGACATATTTGAGGGGAAAAAAAGAAAAAGTCTTGTAAAAATGTGATAATTTAAATTAAAAATGCAGTGGATAGATTTCATAGCAAATTGGACAAAGTTGAAGATATGTTTAGCAAACTGAAAGAAGGACTGAAGTAAACCAAAGTAATAACTAGCTGTCCAACATAGACAATGCAATGAAAAATATGAAAGTGAGGAGCAAAATATGACAGGAAAAATGTGCTTAATTAGAATTTAATATGAATGTAAAAAGAGAGAATGAGAAGGGGGCAATATCTGATGACATACTAACTGATTATTTTCCAGATTTGTTCAAGATCAAGAATCCTCTAATTTAGAGTAAGTCCGGAGTAGGCAAAATATACATAAATCCACAGTGAACTAACTTGTGTTTCTGCCTGTTTTAAAGATTCTGCATGACTGCCTTCACCCTACCTAGCCAGTCATATTTCTCACAGGTAATAATATGCACACATAGTTCTTGTTGTGAAAATCTGCTTGTTCTTCAACATATGTCATTGTTAGTCTTTGCTATGAATTTACTTCTTTTAATTAGTATGAAATGCCTTTCTCCTTTTCTTCTACATGTCTAAATCATATTTGTTCATCAAATCCCACCTTTTCACAGACCCTCCTTTGATTATTCTCCACACTGATTTTTTTTTTCTGAACTTCTGTTACATTCAATATTTTGCAACTGATTCATTCATGATATTTATTTAGAGTCTTCTATGTACTAGTTAGGTACTGGGTCCAGAAATAAATTAGATAGGAACACTCCCTGCCCTTAGAAGCATTGATATTCAGCAAAAATGACAGTAAAGATAATTAAAATACAGTGATAAACAACATGGTGTGAAATGAACACATATTGGGATAGCGTGGGAGGTAATCAAATATATGGGTTAGTGAAAGTTTCTTAGGGGAAGTAATACCTCTGCTTATATATGAAGATCAAGTAGAAATTATGCAGGCTCAAATATGAGAGTAGGGTAGGAAACCAAAGAAGAAAGATTCAGGCACTGGGAGTAACACATTTCTAAGCTTACAGGCTTAAGAACATACAGAGTTCTCAGGACGAAAGGGGTTTGGTATGGTTATAGTGTAGAGTGTAAGGTAGGGAAAGAAAAGTCTGGAGTGATGGGCTCGGCAGGGTTCAGATCTAGATAGGCCGTATAAGCCACCTTAAGAAATATGAAATTTGTCCTAAAGGCATTGGACAGTCATTGAAGAATGCAACAAATGATGGCTGTATTATTGGATTAGAATGGTCAATTTCATTACTATGGAAGGGATCAGTTCAGAGGATACTACAATGCTTTAGACAAAAGCTGGTGGGGACTGTTAGTGCCACGGTAGTGGGAATAGCAAGACCTGGACAAATTTATCAGACATTTGAAATAATTGGTCACTTTTCTCTGATGGTTAGCTATGCATTAGTTTTGTGCCTCCAGTTAAATTATGAGTTATTTAACAGCAAAGACCATGTCTTATTTTTCTTTTCAATCTGCCAAAACTTCCAAGTCATCAGTAGCAGGGAATCATAAATATTTGCAGACCGAATGAGACTTTGGATGGAATTATTCAATCACTGAGAATTTGTAAAGATAGACGGCAGAAGATCCGGTACCAAATTCTTCATAGTCCAGTTTTCAGAGTGGTACTAAAATGGTACTCTGATGCAGAGTGCTCAGATATTACCTCCTTAGAGTGGCCAGAGTGAGCTATAAACCTGGTGATGAAGAAGGAACCAGTAGTTACAGCAGTAATATCTACTCTAGGGCAGGAAGTCAATGCCAGAGACAAATTGCCAATACATGACAATTTAAAATCCAATAAGTGAAGTTAACAAAGTTGCTTTATAGCTCTGTATACTCATGGATAGGGCTGGAAGCCATTTTATCCTGTGTCATCAGGTTGGCTGTCTTGTGGGCAATATAAATAGCAACGTGGCAAGGAATCAGGATATCGCTTTTGAAAATAAATGATAAGAGTGTATTCAGGCTATGTCTATATGTTCAACGGAGCAAAAATTAGAAATGGATAAATTTGATCATCCCTTTGAAGGGAGACACAGCAGGGACTGAATGAAATCAGGTACTTTTTTAAAGGATGAGAAACCTATCTCCTCATCCAAATAATTCCTCTCTTCAATTTTGTGAAGTGGTAAACATAATTCCTTCTGAAATCCAACCAACTATCTTATTTCTTCACTTTTCTTTGGATAATTGCTCACCATGAAACTAAACACAATCTATACTTTATTGTGTGTGAAATATAAGAATTCCAAAAAAATGTTTTCATGTGACAACTAATTGCCACTTTTTGAAAAAAAGATAAACTTAAGTATGAGGATCTTACAACATTAAAAAGTGCTTTATTTAGTATGTGTTCAATATTAAAAATTCTTTTTTTGTGTAAGATGCGTTCATAAAGCAAGCTGGAGCTGAAGAGTATTGTATATAGAGATTCCAAACTATACAGTGGCATACTAATTTATCTCCCAACAAATGTATCAAACTTTTCATAATACTTTATATCATGAAATACAAAATTTATTTGTGTTTCATAAAAATAGTATTTATTGAGTACATACAAATTCAAGTTTTTTGTTAAACATGTTATTTAATTATTTGTTACTCACTACAAAACTGTGTTAGAGGTGCTATTATTATTAACATTTTATAGGTAAAAAATAAATATATGGAAAGTTAAGAAACAAACATGGAATTTCAACCCAGGTGTAGAATCTAGAACTATCTATGTCTCATAAAAGCAAAGAGTAGAATGGTGGTTACCAGGGCCTAGCAGCTGTGGAGAGAGGAAGGGGTTGAGAAAATGTTGATCAAACGATACAAAATTTCAGTTAAAGGAAATCAGTTCAAGAGACATGTTTTACAACATGGTGGCTAGAGATAATAGCTATGTATTGCATATTTAAAAATTGTGAAGAGAGTAGATTTTAAGTGTTCTTGCCAAAAATAAGTACGTGAGATAATGTATATATTAATTAGCTTGCTTAGCTATTCCATAATGTATACATATTTCAAAGCATGTTGTACATCATAAATATATACAATTTTTATTTGTGAATTAAAAAAATAATAAAGTAAAATCTAGAACTGATACTTTTAAACATACTACTTACAATAATAATTATTGTCTCCAAAGAATGGAATTCCTGCTATATTTTCCACCAAGTTTGGTGGCAAACACTGTGCTCCTCATTTTCCACCAATGAGAAAAATAAATATTATTGGACAGTATCATGTAATCTGTTATCATGGCCAAATAAAATTATTTTTGTTCAGCTCTTAGGAATGTTTGGTGTAAAGCTCATATTTTTCCAGATGATGTGATATTCACCCTCTTGATTTTCTGAAATTATTCAGTCCTTATGGTTTTTGGGGTTGCATTGGCCTGCCCATCCCCCAGCAGCTGCAGGTCATTCCACTAATGGGTTGCACCCGCAAGCTTCTCTGGGCCAATCCCTTGAGCACTTACAATCAAAATGTTTCCCTGATACTCAAACTGTAGAATTCTTTACTTTCTACCTGCCCACCCCTACCCTCAGCCTCTTTTCTTCTGTAATTGTTTTTCTGACTCTCTGTCTCCAAATACATCTAGAATTTTGTTATTATAAAGTTGCTGCTCTTAATTCCGCAATTTGCCTCTGTCTAAACATGTCCTACCTCTACATTGTCCTCTCCCTCTTCCTCGAAGAGGCACAGAGCTAATGATAAAGGTTTCCTTCTCCCTAAAAGGTAAGAATATAGTATACATGGACAAAAACAGAACACTTTCAATTTATTACCAAATGTTGCTACATTTATAATAATAAATCATTGAACCTTTTGTGATTTTTGGAATAAGGTCAAATTTTCTGAATATAAGTATAACCC
Source organism: Avahi laniger (assembly GCA_963575035.1). Lineage (NCBI taxonomy): Eukaryota > Metazoa > Chordata > Mammalia > Primates > Indriidae > Avahi > Avahi laniger. Next base: position 58,772 of record CAUYSK010010848.1, read on the forward strand.
TTTTTATCTTCCTTTATGTTATTTTATAACTAGCCATTAATATTGCTAATAATTCATAAAAATATCATATATGTTGATGAATGTGTATATGTTTATGTGATTGTGTGTTTAACATACTGATCCCTATTTTACTATAAGTTTTATCAGAATGAATGATACATTTTATAAAACACTATTTTAAATTTTGGTGGAGATAAACCTACACTCCTAAACTCTTATTATAAACATTTTTCAGTATTGAACCATCTCAGCAGCTCAAGGTTGAATCCTATTTATAATTCTCTTTAAAAGCTCCTGGATTAACTTGACTAATGTTTCACTAGGAGTTTTCATCTTGATATTAGTAAGTGAGCTTTGTTCATATATTGAGGGTAAAAAAGTTGATCTCATAGAAGTAGAGACTAGAGTAGTAGTTACTAGAGGCTGGGAAGAGAAGAGGAGAAGGTGAGAGGGGAGAGCTTGGTCAATATGTACAAAGTTGCAGCTTGAGAGGAGGAATAAGTTCTGTTGTTCTGTAGCACTGGAGGGTGACTGTAGTTAACAATAATCTATTGCATATTTTCAAATAGCTAGAAGAGAGGATTTGAATGTTCCAAACACAAATAAATGACATTAATAAATGTTTGAGGTGATGGACATGCTAATTACCCTGATTTGATCATTATACATTGTATATTAAGTCACTGAATATGAAATGTCCTATTTCAAATCAAAAGTGTGGTTTATGATATCTCAACAAGAAGCTGTACAATTAATCAAAGTGTGTGCCTAAACTATCGACACAGTTTTGCCATCTTAACAGTAGCTTGTTTATGCCAGCAGCGAAGAAGCCTGAAGAATAAGCAGCCATGAAATCATGAAAGGTATTTTCCACAGCTTGTTGAGAATTGAATATTTTTCCTTGCAAGAAGTGGTCCAAAGCCTGGAAGAAGTGGTAGTCAGTTGGTGCAAGGTCTGGTGAATACTGTGGATGACAGAGAGTTTCCAAGTCCAGCCTCTGTAGTTTGAGCAATATGTTTTTACAATATGTGGTCGAGCGTTGTCTTGCAAGAGGATTGGCCTGTTTCTATTGACTAGTCTCAGCTGCTTAATCACAAGCATCCTCATCATTTCATCCAAATGGTTGCAGTAGACATCTGCTGTAATGGATTGACCAGGTTTCATGAAGTTGTAGTTGATAATACCAGTGCCTGACCACCAGGCAGACACCATTAACTTTTTTTGATGAATATTCGATTTTGGGACTGTGTTTTGGCACTTCATCTTTATGCAACTATTGTGCCCAATTCTTGGAATTGTCAAAAAGAATCCATTTTCATCGCTCATAACAATATGGTGTAGAAATGGTTCACCTGTATGTCCGAACAGCAAAGAAAGGCAAGTTTCCAGATGATTTCTCTTCTGATGCTCGTTTAATTCATGCGGAAATAATTTATCCAGCTTCTTTACCTTGTCATTTAGTTTCTAATGGCCCAATATTGTTGGAATAGTAACATCAAACCTTGCTGCTAATTCATGCATAGGTTGAGATGGATTTACTTCCACTACAGCTTTCAGCTCATCATTATCCACCTTGGTCTCAGGTCGGTCACGTGACTCATTTTCAAGAGTAAAATCACCAGAACTGAACTTCTCAAACCATCAACGTCCTGTGCATTCGTTAACCACATCCTTCCCAAATACTTCATTGATATTTCGAGCTGTCTGCACTGCATTGGTTCCACTATGGAACTCATATTCGAAAATAACACAAATTTTTGACTTATCCATGTTTTCACAAAAATTGCTCTAAAAAAAATTTGAGAGACAATCACAAGCCAAAATGTGTGTTTGAAAGACTGAGGATGTACCTTCACAATAAACATAAAACAAGAAGTGTCAAAGTGAAATGTCAGAGATATCAACTGTCAAACTTAGTATTAATACTTAAGGAAATTGGACATTTCATACTTACTAACCTAATACATGTATCAAAATATCACACTGTACTCCAAAAATATGTACAATTGTTATGTATCACTTAAAAGTACTCTAATAATGAAAAATTGAGCTTTCCTTATATTTCCTTTATTTTTTCTTTTCTTTTTATTTTTAGGGTATTTTTATTACAGTTCAGCATCACAGTATCCTGGCTTTGTAGAAAGATCAGCGAAGGTTTTCTTTTTAAATTATTGTTTAAAAAAGATTAATTGTGTAGGGCAGCTTACATAGCATAGCAATATCCATTATCTGGTTCCTAAAGGTTTGATACATTTCACATGTGAATACTCACGGCCTCATAACTTTGAGAGAGGCAGCTCTTTGACCACATTTTCAATTACTTTCTTGGTGATTATATAATCTTTTGCAATCTTCTGAGATAAATCCAGCAATCTACATTTTCCTTTAAAATAATCAATGTCATCTAAGCTTCACATATTTCAATTTAGCATTTATTTATCTTTGTGCATCTGGCTGTAATCAGTATGTACAGCATTTACTTCTATCCTTCACCTTTCCTTGCTTTTGACCCACTTCCAGTACAGATCTGTGTGGATCTTCCTTTAACCCTATATTCAAACACAGATATGGAAAATGAGGTCCAGGCATATGGCCCTGGCTTATCCACCCATTCAGAACTGTCCTGTTCAGGGAAGGGATTGTTTGTCTGGTACTTTAAGGCTATGCCATGTACATCCTCTACTGTTAAAAAGCTATATCTTTTTTTCCTATAATCTCCCTTGATTTGATTCAAATTTTACTCCCATCTTTATATTTTCAGGGTTGGGGTTGTGGTTCTTTTCCTTTCCTTCGCTGGTTTTACTACTTTCATTTTTATTTTAGTTTGGGAGTGGGAGCTGAAATAGAAATGTCTTTCCTTGTTTAATTTTAAAGAAATCCACACCATCGTATTTTCTTTATAGTAGCATCATTATCTAAGCAAAAATTAAGCGCTATATTTGCCTTCTTCCTAGCTCTTCCATCTTTATTGTGAATTAAAATCAGTTAATAATCACTGAAGTTTTCTATGTATGAGTTGTTTATTTAAATTCTGTGTGAGCATCAAGTTTAATACATCCTCCCATCCCTTGTCTCCCAAGTGTCCCACTCTCATCATCAAGAAGTTTACCTTGTAGAATTATCTACATCAGCACAAATTATGATATAAGGGGACCAAATGGATGTACAAACAACATGCAGAAACCTTGGGGTATGGGGAACGAAAGAGGTAGTGCAAAAATGAGCTATTCTTTAAAAGATGTGCCAGATGTCAACAGGTGGTAAAGACATGCTCACCGATGGAAAGAGCTAGCACAGAGATCGGGAAAAGAAGAACATCACTGGATGTAGCTGTTCACCTAAAGCAGCCGTGGGGAAGGAGGGGATGAGGCAAGTATGGTGACAAGAAGTAGTAAAGAAAAATAATCTTGACGTAGACTGCTTCTTCAAGAAACTAGGTGATAGCTTGAAGAAAATAAATTTCACATCATATCAATTCCCTCATTTCACCTCCTCTTCCCTTAAAATATCAAAGCTAGTCTTTCCTTTTCCTCTCCACTGTTACCGTCACCAACGAAAACAATAAAAATCATGCTGGCATATCTATGGAAGTCTCATTATATGCCAGGCACTCAGCATATATTTTACCTTCAGTATCTTATTAATGTCTCATTTGATGTCTCATAATAACAATGCTAGACAGGGGGTATTTTTATACTGGTTTTGCATTTGAGGAAGTTGAGACACTAAAAGGTGAAAGAATTTGGTAAAATTGCAGGTGAAGTAAGTTCCCTCTGATACGAATCTGGGTAGTCTTTCTATAAAGAGTGTGTTTTTATTGACAACACAATTATAACTCCACCTTGATCCAAGGTGACATGTTTAAAATATTATTTTCTGATTATAATGCAACTGATTTCCATTTGGGGAAATTTAGGAAAAACTAATGACAGCACACATACCAACAAAACCATAACGCAACTAATTTTCTAAGGTCTTAAGTAAAAATTCCCCTTCTTTCCTCTAATCAAATTTCAGGGCTATTGTAATAACTGTAAGCAATCTTTTGCTCCAGCATATATTTACACACACAAATACACTCAGCTTATTTTATTGATGAATAATATGTTATTCATATATTTTCAAGTTAGTAGATTTATTTCACTATTTTAAATATTTCTCAAATATTTTATTTTTGGATCTACAATTCCCCTATTGATAGATATTTCAATTTTTTTCAATTTGTCTTTTTGTTGTTGTTATTGCTATAATAAGCCTTCTTGTGAACATATTTTAATTGTTTACATTTAATTATTTATACTTATAATTCTACATAAGATTTAGTGTTAATGGCCTTAGTATCATTGAGTTTGCTGGACTGTAGGCTATACATATTTATAACATGGATAAATGGTACCATATTTGATTTCAGAATAGTTTTACCAATTAATCTCCTACTAACTCAATATGAGAGTATACATTTTCATATACCATCACCAACACTGGATGTTTCAATATTTTTTATTTTTTAAGCTTATAGGAAGAAAGAGCTATATCATATTTTTAAAAGGTTAATGTTTTTATATACATACTATTTATAATTCAAATCTGCCATTTTTGCTGTTATGAATTCTGAGATTTGTAATATCATTCTCCCCAATACTTAGCTAGTACGTTTTTTTGTATCTAGATCTTTATTCTATTTAGTGAAGATGTTTCAATGTGTGTGGCGTAGATTGAAAAATCTAATTCTCTTTCATTCTAATGATCACTCAAGTTTTCTCAAACCATTTATTTACTGTCGTATTTTCCCATTGGTTTGAAATCTTCATCTTCATCACATAATGTATTTGACTTTCATTCTGATATTTATGTCATTATTTCTGTGCCACAACACACTGTTTTAATTATAACAGCCTTTTTCAATATTTTAATATCTTAGGTTCTTGATTTTTCTAAAAGTTTTCTTCTGCCTTATAGTCTCCTGAATTTTATCTTTAATTTTGCATTCCCTTGAATTTTTTTCCAACTGTAAGTCAATTCCTGAGATCTTGTCCTGAGCTTCCTTTTCTGTCTCTACTCTATCCGAAATTTCACCTACTAAGTTTAGAAGGAAAATCCACTAAGAAACTTCCAAAACTGCAAATCTCCCCTTGGCCTTGATAAACTTTAAATATTTTTATATAACCCAGTCTCATCTTATCTGCCTTGATATTTTCAACTTGAAGCCCCACTGGCATGTCAAACTCAAGGTGTTTAAAGCCAAACTCGACAATCTCAAATCTCTTTTTCACATCTGGGAACTGATGCACAGTAATATCCTGTTAAAATATAGGTGTGAAGTTTTTAGGACCTGGGTTACTAATTTCTATCTGGAAGTATCATCACCATTCCTATGATGATGATAAGCAACTGTACATTGCGCAAGGTTTTGGGCTAAATGTTCAACAGTCTCCTCTTAATCTTTCACTCTTCACTATATATTTTGTAGTATCATCCTCATTTTATAAACATCTTAACTAAAGAAGAGAGAGGCTAGAAAAATCCCTGCCAAAAATCATACCTAGTAAGGGGCAGAGCTAGACATTTATGGTAACTCTATATACCTCTTCAACGCTTGCTATGCAAACTTGCCTTGTATTGGTTGTGGTGGGCAGGCTTGCAGGACCCTGCATTAAAATGGGATGGCATTAGGTTGGGAGAGCAGTGGTTTGTTATATCAGAATCCTCTAATGGGCTTAAAAAATTATTCATGCTTCTCAGATTTGTAAAATTCACTAAATAAATGTCTCTTACACAAGATTTTCTACAATATGTACTACGCTTTTATCCTTTAGAAAATATTGCCACATCTAATCCCTAATAATTAAATACTAAGTAAATTGCCTAAACGCAATGGTTTTCTCTTATTTAACTTATAGTAACTACAGATAACTTCAATCGTTGCATTTTTTCACTGTAATGCCATGCCTATGTCAAGTTTTAATATATATAAGATACATATCGAGGACATAATATATTAGACAAGTACAACTCTTCAATTTCTTAACTTTTAAGATACATAATTGCTCCACTATGAAGACTTAAATGGGGATTGTCACTTTTGTAATTAATTTTTTTTGTTTCATCTTTCTTACTAATTGAAAATAGGCTTTCAATATAGAATGCTTTGAAATTGGATGAAGAGACAGAATTGGAAATGAACTTAATTAACTACAAACTGTCCAAATCAATCAGAGTTTGACAGTGCCTCAGTAACATACCGAGTTTATAATTTATTTGAGATCTGCTGTAATGCATATGCCATAAATTGTACAGAAGCCGTGTTCACTGTGCACAAAATTTAGTGCCAGGCTATGAAGTTGCACTGGGAGAAAATTGTTCCTTCAACACATAGACCATTCTGGAAAGATTTAGGTTCACTTCATTTAGGCAACTAATAAACTTCTGAAAATAAGTGCCTTGCTTTTAGCCCAAATAGAATTTGACATAGAAATATTTTTAAAATGTTTAAATGTGTTTCCAAGCATTTAAACATTATAAGGGACACAGGTTTGCATGTTTTATTACAGAGTCTCAGAGAGTGTCTTGGGATATTAAATATTGTTGGTTATAGAGAAAATTTGAGCCTATGAAACTCTATTATCTTCCTCTTTATATCATGAACATAATTTTCTAGATATTAAAAAATAACATTTACTGATCATAAAATTGGTTGATCTCATTTATTAGTATCTTATAGATTATTTTATGTTTTTAGCTTTTAGGAAATGTATATATTTCCTCAGCAAAGAAAAATTTTACCTATATCTATATCAAATTCTTCTTTGTTGAGGAGAATAGTTGATGAAAACTATGACATATTTGGCAAGGCCACATTATAGAGCTTTTTTGGTCAAATAGATCTGTAACTCATACTCAATAGGCATTTTTTACATGCAGACATCCTAAACATATATTGTTCCCTATATTTCCCAAGTACTTAACAAATGTAAATAGCCACCATATTATCATCAAGTTTCTTCAATTCTTGAATATATAAATGCCTAAAAAAGGAAGGGAAGTAATACTTACAATACGCTTCCAATATGCAAGCCGCAAAACCCTGCAGGGTTATTACTGCTTTAGATTCCTATGCAAGAAATGCTGTAAACATTTGATGAATTATGGGAAAAATTCCAGGAGAGGCAAATTGGTCATATTACATAAATGCATAGTTCATATCAATGTACATGTAATTTCTGGTTTCTGTAAAAAATAGTAGTTGGTTAAAATAATCTTTTATTTATCATGAGGTGTTTACAGAAATCAAATATGGCTGCACTGTATCTCACTCAGATCAAATGACTTTTCAAGCTGGTGCAGGAAATGATGGTGGCGCTATCATTGACCTATTTTTAACCACATGAAAATATGGGCAATTTTGGGTAGGAGTGAGTGGTATGTTTAAGAAAGTAGGGATCAACTTTGAAAAGTTGTGGGAAAGAATAGCAGAGCAGAAAGAGCATACCATTGTGGTGGTCGGGAGGGGAAAAAAACTTATCGGGCCTTTTGTAATTAAAAAAAAAACGCTATTCTACTCAAAATACCGTTTCCTCATTTTTTAAAATATAAATCCTTCTGAATGAAACTATGATTTACTAATAATCAGCACAAAGGAAAAAACATACCAAATATATGTTTGTTTTATTTTGTTTTGTTTTTAACAGGAGAATTTTGATCAACTCAATTGTTCTACTGTTAAATGTAATAAATATTGCAGGCAAATGAATAGCAAAGACATTACAAATTTTTTTCCTTTTTATAGTCTTTTGAAAAAGATACAATGCTGAATGCTGCTTGAACTGGACCGAGTTTGAAAACATAAGTCTGGATTTGATAAACAGGAAAATAGTGGAGTATATCATCTCTGATTCCAGAGTCTAAGATATAAGGTGTCGCTGATTTGTGCAACAAAAAGTTAGCAAAATATTTCCTTACAGACTATAATTTATAAAGAATAGAGGGTAAACTATAAACCTAATAAAACCAACTGGAGTTGGATATTCGAAAGAGAATAATTGGCCAGCAAATAAATAATGAATGTGATCACTATCGTATAGAACATAGATCCAAGCTAAAATAATTTATATAAAAATAAATGTATTTCTAGTTCTTTCAGTCATGCACATAAACATGATGTGACACCTGTTCCATAAATACGTATAACTTATTTAGGAGACAAAATATATTAGAAAACAAAACTAAGTCACTTTAGAATATGCAGACAATGTGAGGAGTTGGGAATAGATTATAACTAGAACAGCAAGAATCATTTTTGGTTGCAATTAATATTTTAGTAATAGATTAGGCCAAAAACAAAAAAGCAATTTGTGACTTCATAGAACTAAATAAATTTAGGGGTAGGGACACTTTCTGAAGCAGCTTAAATGAGGGCATCCAAATATCACTAAGTCATGACTTCTGGCTTCTCTGTCCCTAACATTCTTACATGTTTTATTGTCGTGGGCAGACTGTGAATGGTGACAGGATAGAGGCAGCATCTCTAGCTCATGTGCTTTCTAGTTCAAAATTATTGGTAATAATTTCTAGCGGTGCCTTTGTTAGAAAACTCTGACCAGACTTTAGCTCTGATTAGGTCACATTTCATTCCCAGCCAATTACTGTTTCTGGAGGGTGGCCATGTGCTGGTGGCGTAGGTAAAACAAGGCCCAGCCCTAGAGGTGGGGGTGCTCAGTCCCAACCAGCTGCACATGGGCAAAGCGGAGAAGTTGGCTTCTCAAAGAAAACCCAAGGAATTTCTTTCTCTATCTCTGGGGCAAATGAGTGCTAATTATCAAAAATAACAGATATCCACTTTAGGATTACTCAAAGAAATATGTGTGGCCTATACTGCCTTCCATTGCAGCAAAGATAATTGGTATACTTTGAGGAGAAAACCTGATAGCTATTCATCAAACAAATATTTTTAGAATACCTACCGTGGTACAGACACAGCCCTAACTTTAGCAAGGTTACAGTCTGGTGGGGTCAGTACCAGGCAGCTCACTTCCACCATCATTTTACCCCCTTATTAATTTGTACTTTATGTGTACAAAAGATTTCATCGTCCACTGTGTCTCCTAACAGCACAGATCGTGCAACATGCAAATAGCAAGCCAATGTTCCGAGTATGAGGGAACTAATTTTTATGTGTATTTTCTATAGTGTTTCAAAACTAATGCATGTGTATTGTGACAGATTAGTATTCGAAAAGAGAAAAAGTAAAAATCTGTTCCCCACATCCTCACATATAACCTCACGCCGTCAGTGAGAGGTGAGCTAGATGTTAGCAGTTTAACATATATTCTTTCTGAACTTAGAATGTTCTAGCAACTAAAGCATCAAGTCTAAACCCTTCAACACGTTATTCAACGGCTGACCACATGCCCTGAGCTGTCTTTTCTAGCCTCTCTTACTACAGCTCCCTGAGGTCCTATTTTTCTAGTTACACTTGACTCCTTGCTCTTTCCAGAATATCTCCCACTTTGTTTCTTTGGGCCCTTTATTGATGCTAGTTCTATCATGGAGAGTTCCCTTCTACTCCAAGAGTCATTGGTAAAATCGTAATCATCCTTCAAGAACCAGGACAATTGCTACTATCTTCTGTGCTCTGCATAGCACTTGCTATAATTTTATTATGTCATTTCATATTTCCCCTATTTGAAGCATATAAGAAAATCACTCTCTGAACCGTGAGCCATTAATTGCATGTTGGTCACAACGTTGATCTTTCTGTGCTTCAAAGATACACAGCAGGGGTCAGCAAAACTACGGCTTGCTGCCTAAATTTGGCCTGCCACCTGTGTTTGTAAAGACAGCTGTAATGTAAGTCAGTCACTGCAGTCTTTACATGTTGTTCATGGCTTCCTTTGTGCTACAATAGCATCTGACGAGTAGCTGTGAGAGCGATCATATGGCTCACAAACCAAATTACTCTTTGGCTCTTTCTGGGAAAAGTTTGATGACCTCTGATATAAAATTTTGCGCATAATGGATATCCAATGAATATTTGATGAAATTTGCATGTGGGTATTCTTTGGCTGCTACCACCCAAAAGTACAGCCCTGAATTCTAATGACCCAATTGTTTTATCACCGCAATGCCCAAACCCTGTTGGACTGAAGTCTGCTCTATATGGGTGTTTTTTTTGGTTTTGCATAGTGTGAGCCTGGGTGACAGAGGTGAAATGGCAGTAAAATAAAGGACTGAATCATTTTTCATCATGTCAGTTTATATTGGCATAAAGTTACTTTTCCCTCCACAATCAAGTGTTTTTAAGGGAAAGTTTTATACACCATTTTATATAGATGCATCAAGAATATTTTACTGGTTGCCGTTACAACAACTAAAAATATGCTTTGAAAAAATTGCTTGTGCTGACAGGAAATATTTCCAGAATGAAAATCTTGGTTATGATCATTTGGGTTACAGAAAACATTTTGTTTATATCTGATATACAACATAAAATTTCTCAAAATCTAGCCCAGTTTTCGATGACGAGAACACTTCCTCTTTGAAAGAGATGAAAGAACTATTTATGTAATATTTCAACTACCAAGAAGTGGTTAGAGTTCTGAAACTTTGCTTTCCAAGTTCAACCTTAAAGACATGGTTAAGAAAAGTCCCTAGCACCTGAACAAGATAAATGGCCTCAGCTGAAGAAGATTTTAATGAGATGAGTTTTTACAGTTGAAGGAGATGTTTGCAATTTGTCTTCAGAATTTTCAGTTGCAGATAAACCTTACCAAAAATCTGACCCCAGCAAATTTGATTATTTGGAAAATATATAACTATAGCATAATAAAAAGCACATAGGTTTTGAAGACGGATCACAGAGTCATGTCAAATCCTAACATTTATTAGTATTTGGTGGTTGTTGACTGACTTTGCCAAGCCACAACCACTCATAAGCTCAGCAAAAAGTAAAACGGAGATAATAATACTTATTTCATACCTGTGTTGAAGGAATTAAATGAGATAACATAAATAAAAATGGCTAACAGAGCTTCACCATAATAATAAGCTATCAGTGTTGATAGACTAAAGAATTAGAATCTAGTTTAATAGAAGCATTTCATTTTTATATCTTTTCAGATATAATCCCATTAACAATCAAATAGCCAAACAATGACATTTTCCTTTCAATAGGCAGTACTCAAAGTTCCAGAGAGTGTGAAACCTTTGGCAATCATCTATTGCCACCAAAATCACCATCAAGTCTAGCCTTTTATGAATAATTAATAGCCATTGGAAACAGAGACTCCCAAATTAAATTTGATAATAGTTGGACACTGGAAAATGGAGACCCTTCACCAATTTATTCTCCTAAAATTGCCCTGCCAGTCTTTAAAAGTTGACAACTTCCAAACTGAATCATAGCTATAAATTCAAGTAAAAAGAGCCTCTCCTTCATTATCAACCATTGAGTTAGTGAGGTTCTATACCCTCATTTTCCCTTTATACATTTCATAGTATTCACTGGTTTCAGTTGAGCTAGCTGGAAAAAGCCCTTTGTTTGATTCTTAATCATTCTGTTTGAAAACGGTAGGTTTGCTGGCCGAGCAGGTTTTCTAGACTTCTCCCTTGATACCATAAACTAATTGGATGTTTTAAATTTAAAATGAGAAATCATTAGAATTACAATGAGGTAAAATTATGAGTAGATCAGACCAATACAAGTACCTGAATGTGTCATTTTCTGGGAAAGACTGAAACAAATTAAGATTTAAATCTTGACACTAAAGGGAAAATTTAGATTTCAGCACTATGCTTCAGAAATCTTAAAACTTTTTTTTTTAAAGAAATAGGTTGCTGGAAGGAATGTCCATTAAATGAGAGACTTTTCACATATCTTGGTTGGAGGTCAAACATGCCACTGTTTCTAGGTAGTAAATTTGCCATGTTTGGCTAGGTATGGGAAATAAATTATAAACCTCTATTGAGTTCAATTGAGTAATTTCAGTGGAAAACACATGAATTTCACAGAGGTGAAAGCTAAATTACCTTTCCCTCTTAATCAATGTAGACAGCCAATTGGAAATGTGGTAGCCTTAAAGTTTCTCTTTTTTGTACTCAATAATATATTAGTGCCTGAATTTTCTGGGTAGATGACTTAGCTTCTTCAAATCATGAAAATTTTTTCTTAAAAGCCATCCCTTTGTGTCAAGATAAAGAAAACTTTGTGTTTTTTATATTTGTTTTCTAATTTAAATATTTGTACTGACATTCGTGCTTTTCCTAAAAGTATAATTTAAGGCAACTTTGAAGTTAATCCATCAATAAATTGTAAATAAACACTTCACAACCAATACTATGCTAGTTTATGTGATTTGTGTTTATGCAAGCCAAAAATTTGTTTGGACAAATAAGTAAACCAGAAAAATAGAGAAAAATAAATGTGAGGCCACCGTAAAGTGTTCAATCTTCTAGATTAATCTCTCTGTCTGTGACAAAAGTGGGTCCTAGTGATCAGAGATACAGGTATGAACAGAGATTCCTAGAGGTATGATTTCAAATATAGGTATTCTTTTTTTTTAAGGCAGAGTAGGAGTGTGGGCAGGGAAGACAAATTTCAAGCATGACCAAAGGAGAGAGACAGTTTTGGGAAAGGAAGAAAACTGTATGGAGTCAAGTTGTCAGACAGGGATCCAGGAAAAGGTGGTTAACCAAGACGACAGGGGACATAATAAGAAAGAGCTGGAAAAAGAGGGTAAACCCTTAATATTGTGGGCACAGGGAGCTGTTCTTGGTTAGTAATCAAGGGAGTGACATGATAAACTGTGTTTCAGTTTCTGAGAGGCATTTTACAGGAGTGATCAGGAGTATACATTCTGGAATCAGACCTTTTAGGTTTAAAACAAAGATACTTCTCTTGCTATGTGGTTTCTTTGTGTGTCTGTATGTGTGTGTGTGTGTGCGCGCCTTAATGTTTGCATACATAAAATAAAAATAAAAATAAAAATAAAAATAAAAATAAAAATAAAAATAAAAATGGTTCCTACCTTCTAAGGTTGTGGTGAAGACTAAATCAGTTAATGCACTTAAAGCACTTAGAGACTGGGATACGGTTAGCACTTAATACAAGTGGACTACCTGTTTTATGGAGAGGGAGACTTCATCTTCCAGTGTCATAGAGAATGGTTTGAAGGAGAAGAACCAGAACAAATATACCCTTAGGTCTGGTTCAGAAATGAGTAGACCTTGGGCACCTTAAAGTCATAAATCCTCTTAAATTCAGTCTTACGTCTCCACTATCCAGGAGAGTGCCTGGTACATAAATGATACCAACATATGCAGAATACTATTATGTGATGAGTTGAGGTAGACATGGGCCTATTCCAGTGATATGAAAAAAAAAATTAAGGGCACATGTCTGAGATCTTTTAAAGGAAGAACTGTACTGTGGAATGATTTATATAGTCCAATTCTAGTTTCATGGCTCAATAGTACTTTAATACTGATTAAGTGATTGTAATGCTTCTGAGATTTTGTTTCTTCCAATGAGGGCAATTATATTGAAGATTATGTGAGAACTATGTGAAACAATGCTTGTGATATTGTTTTGTAAACTGTAAATTGTCCTGCAAGTATGAGGGTTAATGTGAGAACAACAAGGTTGTCTTAGTTTAGTCTTCTATAACAAGAACGCCACAGAATGGGTAGCTTAAATAACAAACATTTGTTATTTAAGGTCAGGTCTTAAGAAGCCTGAAAGCTTCTGTGTTTGTCAACTTAGACCCCTAAGAATAAATCCCTGTTGTCTTAAGGCACTATGTTTTAGGATGATTTGTTATACAGCAAAAGAAAACTGACCACACTCTAACACGTGCTCATACGTGAGGCAAGTTTGCAAACATGTTTGGACCAATAGATCAATAAGGATACACCCAAGTCTTGAATGATTACCATGCACTTTTCCTTATGAAAAACCCTTATTTGCTCATCAACAAACTCATCCATCTCTTCCTAGGATGATTTCTATAAAGATTTTCCAACTAGTTTTAGAGTATTTAGCATGCTACATTTCATGGAGGAAATACTGGATATATCCTATGCCATTTTGCCTTTCTCCATTAATTTAATCAGTAGTGGGTATTTTATTTTATATTCTTAAATATAATTATGACTATATTTATATTTCTGGCATTTCCATCTAGATTTTAGATCCTCAAGGAGAAAATTCTGTCATTAAAGTTCTCTGAAGGAGCACAGCAGATTTCCCTTTGTAGAAGCTCCTGTGTTAACAGAGAAGACACGGGTTCCTTGATCCATATGTGAGGTAACTGTATAAACATGAATGGACCAATGCATCAGTGAGGGGGTCAGCACAGGGTGAACAAAGAGTCACACACATGGAATGTCACAAATAGTTAATGCCACAATTTCTCATAGTTTACCCAAGATGACTGACGCCTAGGAAGAGAGTATGATGTGATGCAGGAAAACATGGTGTCCCTTTCCACGGAGGTTCATTTTTCTCTCTAGCTAGATCTTTCACATCAGATATAACCCAATGCCAATTCATCTGGATATAGGGGATTTTCCTGTGTGTATTTTATATGTGTTCTTTTTCTCCTATTTGACTACAATGGAGTGAATCTTATATTTCTTGTATGATTCTAAACATGTATGACATACATAATATTTGTTATTCATTTAATAGGTGCTTCTAACTAATGAGCTGCATTTTGTTGGCAACTATGATAAAATAATATGTTTGGGGACAAAATTCAAAATTCTAAACCTAATTTTGAAAGAATCAGAATAACCTTGAATGTTTTCAAGTGCAGCATACCACATCAGATGCCAGTGTCTATTCCATGTTGTCTTGGTAAGGCTATCACTTATGATACCTCACTCACCTGCCCACAGGCTACAGTGCAAAAATGTAGTCCATACCCAAATTGCAAGTATATCTATTCCATTCCTGTGATCACAGATATTGAACCTGTAATAAGTCTATGAAATAAGGAGAGTCAGTAAAATCTTCCCTGAGATTTGTTGAATGCAAAGAAAAAGGGGCTCTCTTTTTTTTTGAGATCACACACTCTAGCTACCACTGGTCATCTTTTATGGCACATGAGAAATATGTCTAGAATGAAGTTCCTATACATTAGAGAACCAGGCAACAAAGAAAGAAACAGTCCAAATGGTATTGCTTGAAGCATTTAACATTCCTTGTGCGAAGCCCATTCCATCTACCCATGGACTTCCCATATATGGAATCCAATAAATTCTTTTTTTGATTAAGAAAGTTTGAATTGGTCTTATATCATTAAAAATGGAGCCCCTATATTACAGTTTTTCAACTCATCAAGGCAACAGATTAGTAAAAATCAAATACCTTTAAAAAAGTCATTCTTTATCTCTTAATAGTGATTAGAGAGACTAAATTCTACAATACTTAGCTTGTTTTAGTTAGTAAGGTATTTGGGAATCAGTCCTTGGAGGACATGGCTTGCAAAGTTTCTGGGGAGAAGTCAACTAGTATGTAATTAAATTCAATGAATTCATGAGAATTAGGTTGGCATTTCTATTCCACAATTAAGTAAGTATTACGTATTACAACCCTTCAATGTAGTCAACAGATTCTTCAGTTACCATGAGAAAACATTCCTGTATGATTTTGTTAGAGTGCAGGTCCACTCTTAAAGATAAGCACTATCTTTAAGGTTTATGTTTGGACACTCAATTATATTACACTATTCTATAATGAGAGCATCTGAAATGTTTATGATTAAATCTCTTTGGATAGATAACTCAAAAAACTTCTGATAGGAAACTGCAAGTACCAGGATTACATCAGGGTTCCAATGTATTGTTTAGGATCCATTGTATAAGAGAGAAAAATGGAACTATTTTAAAAGACATGTTGGATTTAACCTGTATCATCAAATATATCACACATTTTCTGAGGGTGGCTTTGAAAATACCTAAGCCTTCCAAAATGAGTGTCTTGAAAAGATTTGAGAATATTTGGTAAATGCGTACATTTAATTTGACTCCAAAAATATACTAGGCAATGTGATTAACAAAGACTATTTATTCAATAGGCTGTTGTAATACTTCCACATCTTTATAATAGGAATTATTTTCATAAGGCACACTAATGAGACAGTTTTTGCTGTTATCAGCTTTATCTTTAAAGGCTTAATTTCTGTGTAATACCTATGCTTTAGGTATTTTTCTATTTTGATAATTTATTAACTATTGAGTTTCTAAACTACCAGCTACAGAATTTGAGAAATTATTCTCTAGTCCATGTTGGAGACTTGCCAAATTATATTACCTTTAGATAATGGGATCCCTATTTTATTTTTCAACATTTGATGGCAGCAAGTTCCAAGCACCATGTGTCACACAAAGTGCATGACAGTAGGGTGGTATCGAGATGCAGAAGCACACATATGAATAATGGAACTGAAGAATCTATAATAACTTACTGCAGGTGGTGACTCCAGAGGAAGACAGTTCTGTGTAAAAACAGCACCAATTAATGGCAGATGAAAAAAAATGTAGAGAAAAAATTCCTTTGGCACATCTAACAACCTAAGTCACTAGGGCTATAAAAATCTTGAGCATTTTAATATGCATTATGAATTTTAATTTTTTAATACCCTTAGAATGCTCTAAACCAACTTTTTCGGAATAAAGAGTTTACATGCTATGTGAAATACTCTTTCATACTCTGAAAGTTAATTCATTTTGATCCAGGGTCTTATCCTGGGGCAACATTCAATGCCATGGAGTGAGAGGCAGAGATAAGTTTGAATTGCTGCAGAGTTAAACATATAGTGTGGAAGAAGAAAGCTCCAGGAATGATGAAGTTTGTCTATTTGATAACATATAGTTCTAATGTGTATTTTATGATTAATAGCTGCAGCTGTGAAAAGTGTACAAGTTTACAATATCCTATAAAAATGATGGCTACAACAGAATTAGTGTCTCCCTGGGTAGAATTCATGGGCATTGCTTATCCTTCAGAATTGAACCCAATCTGAACAAACTTCAGAATACAGAGGCAATTATGGATTTATGGTGATGGGAACCAAACAAACCCCACTGCAGAGAAGAGGATCTTAGGTTACTAACTGTCTGACCAGTTATCCATGTTGCTTTAATGATTCAGATGAGCTAACCATTATGTTTGTCATCTATGCGGTTGTATATTTCAAAATAACTAAAAGAATAGAATTAGAATGTTCCTAATACAAAGAAAGGATAAATGCTTGAGGTGACGGATATCCCAATTACCCTGATTTGATCATTATACATTGTATGCTTGTAGCAAAATATCACATGTACTCTGTAAATACGTACAACTATTATGCATCCATAATAAGTAAAAATTAAAAAATAACTTCACATAAGATAAATTCTTTAAGCTTGCTCTTTACAGACACTGAAGAGTTTTGGAGAATTGTCTAGCAGAGTGAAGGGCAGAGTTATGTCTTTGAATGACAACTGCAAACCTCCAAAAATTCAAGATACACTTGCTCTCTCTTTGAATCAAGCCCATGATATATCATGAAAGGTCTTTCTCAAGGCAAAATAAAACAAAATAAAAAATAACAAACATTAATGCTTTTCCGCATTCTCATGCCAACTTTGGCCCAGATATGACACGTATCACTTCTGTGCAAATTCCATTAATGAAAACTAGTCACAGGTCCCTAACTTAATTGAGAAGGAGACTAGGAAATGCAATCAGTCTTCCCCTGTGTCCAGGAAGAGGAAATGGGATGACAAATGTCAGTCAGATTCTTCAACATTGTCTTTTAGAGAATGCACCAATCGTCCTGTTCTACCAATAATCTCAGAGATAATATTTCTATTCTCTACAATCCAGAAGGAGCCCTGTCTGTTTTTAAGAAATGGAATGTTTATTGAAGCTCATTAATTGTCTAGTAATTTCATCAGCAAGTTTTTGCCTCGTAGTTTGTGTTTACACTTACTCAGTTGGATAAAATCACACAGTCTCAAACTCAGCATCATTCTTAACACCTTTCTCCACACACCTCTGATCATACTTTGGTACCAACACCTCACTGTCTTGTGATAGTTTTCTTGGAATCCTCCTAAGACATGATTTGTTGCAGGATCATTTGATCTCTATGTCAAACCTCAAACCTTGCGGACTGTATCATTCAAATACAAGGCAAATATTTCTAAGCAATCACGAGCCTTTCCTTTGTTCTTCAACATTCTCAATAAGATCTCTCTCCTCCAGTACTCTAAAAGCATATTTGTGACTCCTCACTGAGGATTTTCTGTAAAGGAGTGTGGTAGAAATTTTACCCATTGCTTCACATGGAAATCTTCCTAAAACTGTATTTTGGTCACCTCTTTCTTTGTCCAGTTAAACTCAGGGCAGACATTGAAAATCTCTGCTTCTCTGTGTCTTCAGTCTCTTAACCACCTTGGCTGTCTCGATTTTCACTTCCCCTCCTCCTGCCCTTTCTCCAACAAAGCTCAAGTACTGTGCCTCTGACAGGTGAACCACCCACACATTTTTCCCTTTATCATTAAACAACATTTAATTGACTAATTTTACAGCTATTTGACAAGCTATTACAGGAAAAAATATGTTGTATCTTCACTACAATAAATTGCTTTTGCAAGTAAAATTTCACTGAGCAAGGTGTTAAATGTATTATACACACCACACACTATGTGTAAAATTTGTTTCATCTCTTTACTTATGACACCTGCTTGCAAAAAATGCTAGCAAGTGTTTTCCTATGAGGGTTTCCATCGCTTCCCATGGGCATTCTTGTTTTACTCAGTATCACTGCTTTATGCTATTAACCTTTCAATAACGCCTATTAGAGAAATTTTTTTCCCCAAAATACATTTTTAAAAAACTGTGTTTAACCTATTGACTGCCACACTAGAAAAAAAGCTTTTTTTTCCTTGGGACCATGGTGTTTTATTACGAAAATAGAATGAAAATTTTGAAAACAAAACAATCCTTTCTAATTTAATGAAAAATTTGTTATTTTGTATTTTTTTCTACGTGTGACTTACATGCAACTTGAAAAATAGTTCTCGCTGCTCCCAAGGTGAAGACATGCATGAGTTACATATGCTTCACGAGGCCCCAAGGTCAAAACTAGCCTGAGTGAAATACAATTTGCATGGCAGTTAACGTGTTAAATATGCACTTGTGTTTATGTGGGCTTGTTCACTAAAGATTTGTATAAGCTAAGTAGTTTTATTTTGTTTGTTTTTGTTCTTACAATCTTTTAGATTACTGCGCCTACTTTATACTTCAGAAAAATAGTCTTGTCAATTTCTCAATATTTAAAATTGTTTCCTTTCACTGACGATTTATAACTCAGTTGAAAAATATGTTACACTGTTTTTGCTTTTATTTTGTAATAGGTTTATGAGATTTTTTTATCTGAACCAGTATATATTGGTATACTGGTTCTTTTTAATTAACAAAATGAGTAGAACTTATATTCTGTGGCATTCTTGTTGAGCTTATAGAGGTTCTTTTACATAATCAGTGATGTGTGCATAATAAGAATATGTTTAATATCATCTTTATGCTAAATAGTATAAATAACATAAAATAAGAAAAAATAAAAGGAGGAAGAAGACATACCATGGGCTCAAGTTTATGTTTTCTCTTTATGTTCCTGAATTAGGCAACTGGAACAGACCCATGAAAACTGTGCTGTGAGTCACCCAGGGTTAGAAACATCTGATGACAGCATGATGTTTCTCCTTGTGGATTAAACAAAAGGTGCTTATGTTCATTGCCTTTTCTTATCCTTCTTAGCTATAATTGTATTCTGAAATTTGGTGGGGCACACAGTGGGGCTGCAGATGGTTAGCATGAGTAGGAATGGAAGGGGGAGTGGGCAGCCCACTCACAGTGATCTTTGCTATGAAAATCTGGTTTCAAAAAAGACTTTCAAAATACATACCTATATAACATTTTAAATAAATATTGTAGCTATTATAAAAACATTAGTTATGAACATTAACAGTCAAAGTGCTAAGTCTTTGGAATTATTATGTAACAGACTAAAAGTGGCCCGTTTTATTTATTTATTTATTTTTGGTACTCTTTTATTTTTACAATGCCACTTTCCTTTCTTGACTTTCGGTGATCACGAAATGTCTGTGGCAACCATGGGAGGATGAAATAAAAAAGTCCTTTATGGCCTTCTAATTCACCAGCTCTAAACTCAACATCTTGAAAACATCTCTTTCACAGTGAGGGATTAATTCTAGCAATCAAAACCCACCAGTGAATGTGTCAAACACAATCAAGTCTGGCATTTGTGTTATTACAACATCAATATGATACTTCTGCTGTCTTTGAAAACCTAAACCATCATTGGGATTATCGATACCAGTATTTTTGCTTTATTTAAGAAATTGATTACTTTAACATTGCAGAATGGAAAAATAAACTTCTTGCAGATCAATAAAACACTACTCTCTCCTGTGCACTCCCTTTTCCTCCCTGATAAATGCTCTTGATAAATGCTACTTTTGACGGCTTGCCTAGCTAACAGATTCCACATATTAGACTTGAGCAGCTGTTGCTGACACACTGTTCTGTCCTAAATGTCCTGTTTCCTTTTCAGCAGCTCAGCAACAGTCTGGATACCCAATCATCTGCTGCAGCCATAAAATTATTTTGATAAAAATTAATAGAGAACACTAGCCAGTGCATGGTATAAGGCTCTCTGAATCATGCTCAGACTTCGAAAAAAAGCAAGCGCTCTTAATGGGAATAGTTATCAAAGCCAAGGAAACTGATAAATAAATATTGCCCCCTGTACTTTGTGTATCACCTGAAGATAATATGGTAAGAAGTAGAACTTCTAAATTTCAAAAACAATGAGTCATTGATTCTTAACTACGAAATGAAATAAACTTACTCCTCTTCTTAGTTCTTCTATCCCCTACACATGAGTATATAACGCTCACATGTATATATAAATACATATGCATTCTACTGATGGTGTGAAGTCAACAATATTTGTTTGCTTTAATTTTAATTAACTGATGGCTTAT